>JAAXLI020003201.1:0-11299 GCA_014621495.2 Entosphenus tridentatus | reverse complement strand
TGTGTGCAGTGTGCAGTGTGTGTGCGGTGTGTGTATGTGCGGTGTTTGTGTGTGTAGTACGTGTGTGTGTGTGCAGTGTGCGGTGTGTGTGTCTGCGGTGAGTCACGCTAATCGCTGACAGAAACCGGTGGAAGGCCTCGCTTTTCTCCCTTTATTTCAATTCCTTCTTACCTTACAATGAGACATTTTAGAGCGAATGTGGTCGCTATGAGAACAACAACAACAGCAGCAGCAGCAGCAGCCTCAACATCGATTCCCGCAGACGTGCCCTGCGAGATGATACAAAACCCTCTCCTCGTTGCGCCCTCCCCTCCCCTCCCTCGCTCCCTCCAAACTCCGCTTGGGATTGGATTTGGATCCGCGGCTCCCACACTTGGCCATCCACCTGAAAGGCAGCGGGCAGCCTGCACCGAGATGGGGGTGGGGAGAGAGAGAGAGAAGGAGCGAGCACCCCCGATTGCATCACTGCCAGGGCGAGTGTTTCCATTCGCCTCGCCGTGCCAGCAACCAGCACGACTCTGCGTCTCTGATGACGCAAACCTCAGCCGAGCAGCACATCATCATCATCATGCCCTAAAAAACACGTTTACGATTCTCGCTCGTGTGTTTATGCAGGCGTTCGTTCATCCACCCACGTACATATTCCCCATTCGCTCACTCAACCATCCATCCGTGGCTGCGGTCGTACGCAAGTGGCTTAGCTGCAGAGTGCGCAGGCGGTACAACTGCACAAGGCATCCACGGCGCCAGAAGGGCAGAGGGTTATGATGAAAAGTTGGGGGGGGGGGGGGGACATTGGTGGGGTGGGGGAAGGGTTCCATGTAATTCTCCTTGAGCAGGGCCCACGCCAACCAGGCAACACCACTGGTGGTGTGCATGGGTACCACGTGACAATAATGATAACGATAGTAATACAATATCTATAAACGTCACCCATTAAGCATCATTGTCGTTAACAAGCCGTTTGGTAATGAGAATAAAGGAAGCTCAACGTTTCAGGCGATGGCCCTTGTGAAGAAAAAGGGGAACGTGAGAGTAAATAAAATAGAAGCGAGAGTTGCGACTTTAGCCGGCAGGAGTGGGACGCGGCGCTCTGCAGCGCGGTTCGTGCTGTCGCGGAGAGGGGGGGGGTTGAAATATGGAAATGCATTCAACGCCTCTGCCAACTTCAGTCCCATAACGCTACATGTACGCGCAGTTCATTGTCATGTATTTGTTGTTGTTGTTGAGATAAAAAGACAGACGTTTCGCTCTCACGTCTGTTTGTGTAATCCCGAATGTGATCCAGCGAGGACCCGTGGCGTGTCAGGTGCACGATTAATACGGAGAGCCTCCCCACCCCCCCACCTCTAGATGTGCACGCGTGGCTCAGCATTGCCCGGTCTCGGTGGAAGGCAACGCCGCGGTCTGTGACGTGTTTCTGTGACGTCGAGTTCAAGACGACGACGCTGCCCCACGTGACTCAGAGGTCACGCCATTGACGCGGCCAACACCTGGGTCACAATGCAGGTCTCAGGCGGCCCGGAGTAAACAACTTCCTCAGGTGTAGCCACTCGATCGTCTCAGCCTGGTGACCGATGACTGCAAAAGTAAAAACATAAAAGTTCTAATTTGGTTTTTCACGTAATCTGGCTCCACGCTCAGCGTATATTGGTTTTAGCTGTGACGCAATGATCGCTTCTCAGCATCAGAGTGTGTGGCTGAGTGCTCCCGTTACCGTGTGAATTAAACAAAGTCACTTGACAAGCATCTCTCAGACGTAGTTCTGTGACCCCTCTTTCCGCAGGCTTCACGAGCAAAGAGTGATCTGCTGCTCCACGACCCTTCCAAATTGTAAGGGTCACTCTCGTGACGTGATGACGCTGCGTAGCACGACTGAGATGAAAGTGCGACAAAAAGCCAAGAACATTGTTCGTCATCAACCCCGTGGAAATTCCACATTCCTATGGCGAGGTGCAGGCTCGCCAATATTGAGTTCTCAAGAAGTGACCAGCTGACGCAGACGATGTCTGGCCCTCGATCTTCCCAGAAGCTCATGGGCCACTGCCCCAAACCGCAGCGGCACTCAAACGATGGCAGCAGATGCGGATGTTTGACGATGATGCAAAATTGGAAACGTGAAAAACTCCCCGGTCAGTGTGCGGTGACTGTGGCCACCACCCAGAATGACTCAATGCCCTGATTCACAAATGCGACCACTCAGGACGATGCTCATCAACCACAGCGAGAGAGTGGCAGGAGGTTGCTCACCAACCACAGCGAGAGAGAGGGAGACGGAGAAAGAAAACAAACTTGCACATCTGCAGCGGGAAGTCCGAGGGCTTTTTTCGTGTGTCACAGTCGGAGCTGGCTCCAGGAACCAGCGTGCCAGAATTGTGACCCAAAAATGTAAAATATGAACCCTCGGCAACATTCCCGTTGGCACGGAGGTTAGAGGAGGTTCAAGTGGGCCACATGGGTTCTGTGAAATCCCTGGTGCAGTGTCCTTCATTGCCACTGGCAGCCCCGTGGTGGCCTTCAGTGTCGGTCCCTGTTGTGCTGTCCCCGACAATACACAAAGGGTGACACCTCCCTCCCCCCCCCCCCTCAATAATGATCGCGCTGCTGTCAAACCTCCAATGGTTTCAAATGTGTGGTGGGCCTCACACACTGATGATGTCTGAAAGTGACCCCCTCCGTCTGAGAATGAATGAAGACCGCTGCACGAGACGGTCGACTCGAGGCAGCCCACGCTGCATCTGGCGTCTCTCCACAACGAGATCCACAACTTCGCTCACTTCAACCACTTCTTCACTCTAAAAGCCCAAAGTGCCCCATTACTACAGAGATCTGCAGCTCAATCGATGTGCCATTGCCGCTTTCTCTTATGATTAATTTCGTGGATTAAAAATAATAGAAACTATTTAACAGTATTACAATGTTTTGTTCGAGAAACTACAATAACAAAGATCTCACCGGAATCAATAAATAAAATAATGAAAGTTTAACACGTAGCTGATAAAGCTGCTTGTTGTCAAAGTACTCACATTGTAAATGTTGTGGCTTTATTCTCCAGCACACCGGTGTGCTGGAGTCATAACTAATTGGCACGCTTTGGTTGCGTGACAACCCTTACTAATTGGCTGTGTCGGGTGGTGGTGGGTGAACGACACATTTAAATGTACGATATTTAATCCAAAGATAACCTTTATTATGGATAACACGTGAAAAGTTCCTCCCTTTGAGGTTCAAGATTACACATGCATACACGAGCGTCATCTTCGCAGAGCATGCCCGTTGTGCCCTTTCTTTATTAAATGTCTCCTCTGTTAAAGCGAATAAAAAAAAACAAAAGCGAGAACTGCGGGTTAAAGAAAGATAAAAAGAAAGTAGCTCCGAGCAAAAATAAAAATCCCCAAAAAAGCAGGAGAGGTAATTGAATTTGGATTTAAAATGCGAGCGCTGCGGGTTTTTCAAGGGCTTTGACGTTAAGACCACTTAGCGCTTTCAGGGTCACCTCCCCGGTGGCACCATTCAATGAAACCGCGCCGCCACCGCGAGTCCCGTAATGACCGTGACCACCCTGGATACACAATGCGTTTCAAACAGACCGGGCCCTCTCTCGACCGACCACGTTTAATTTTTTTGCTCTCGATTTTGTTTTAATGTCCCTCCTTTCCCCCCTGCCTCTCTCCCGCCACCTCCGCACCCCACTCCATCTCTCTCTCTCTCTCTGCCCTACTCCTTCATCCACATCCTTCACCGGTGGTGGTCTGGGACGAGGCTTCTGGAGTTGAGTGTTAAGTACTTGGCTGGCCTTTTCCCACGTGAACTGAAAAACAAGAATAAGCGGTGGCTTGTAAGAGTTTTTTTTGAAGGAGGAGGAGGAGGAGGTGGTGGGTGGTGCGGTGTGAGAGGGATGGGTTGGACGATCGTGCTGGGAATGGGGATATCATGGCATGGGGGATGGGGGGGATTAAGCCCCCCCCCCCCCATTTAACCTTAACATCTCCCTGGCTGACATATCGAACAGATGCAGTAATCAGTGGAAGCAGCAAGTTTCAAGTTTATTTTGTTCGAGCGGTGTGAGGACTCGAGAAAGCCGAGATGAATCTCATTCGCGTGGGTCACGTGAGGTTACCACACCGTTATACAGGGAGAACATCTGTGAAGAAAGAGCTTCATAGCTCATCGGATTCCTCCAGTCTAAATACAGATTGAGCTTCTGAAATCAGCTGCTTGTGGTGTGCAGGAGCCGGGCTTGGTGTTTGATGACGCCTCTCAAAAGGATCGGTGGATGGCGTGAAGATTTTGCGAAACTCTAGAAGTCTGATGGGCTGCGAGGTGGCCAGCAGGTGGCAGCACAGCAAGTCGATGGGCCGACTTGTCTGTGGAGGCCTTTGGCTGTTATCCCCTCGTGTCAGTCGTGTGCCTGGTGGGTTTCACCTGGGTACACGGTGACCCTCGACATTTCCCATGCTCACCCATTACATAATGACGAAGAGGCCGAGCATCCCGATGCAGGAGCCTCCCACACACACACACAAAAAGAGTTTGTTGGCGAGGTTTTCTTGAATAAATAAACAAATGAAGGACTGAGGCAGAGTGTGGACTCGGGCAGTGAATGTCGCTAGAAAGCGCGATGACGTGTGGGCGAGAACAACGACGGAGTGGAAGTCAAAGGAGGGAAACACGGAGACGAGAACGCCCGCCGTGGGGGCAGACTGCTGATTGGATTGCTGCATCGAGCGACCCTGCGGGATGGTCACGTGGGCTTTCATTCAGCAGCAGATTTATCATTGCTGCTGCTTATGTTGTATGTAAGTATGTTGAATTTCTTTCGCACCGTGCGTAGCCAACCGTTGCTAATCGACGATGACGCCGACGCTGCTCATGCAATGAGCAGAGACAAGAGGCGCCCATTCAGGACGATCGCCTTCTAAGAAAATCTTCCCCGCGGTGAAGTCCTCTCTCTCGCTCTCTGTCTCACACGCGATACCTCCCCCACCCACGAGCACCGCTTCAGCGGCGTCCATCGTGAGCCTCCGTCCCCCGAGCCGAGTGCCGTAGCGGGCGATGCGCCGTGGGGACGTCGCAGCCAAAGCCTCTGCCCCGCGCCTCGCCTGTGCCCAGCTTGGCTCACACGCGACCGAGCCAGACGCCGAACGAGAGAGACGGAGAGAGGGCGTCGTTAGCCCTTAACGGGAGCGCACAATTCTCTCTCGCGCGCGCGAGAGAGAGAGAGAGTGCGTGTTGATTTTGTTGTTTTGGACGCTGCTGGTCAAACGCCTAAAGTCCCATAAAGGAAATTGGCCGGTGAACGAGAGCGCTAATGATAGTACAGCAGGGCAAGCGAGTGACACGTAGGCTCACACGGGATTTGTCGACTTGCACGCGACCACACATACTCGCACGGGACCCATAGGTTTACAAAAGTCCCGTAGACTTTACATTGGATCCATGGATTTAAATGGTGTTCGTAAACTCACACATGACTCATACAGCACCCATAGACTTTCATTCAAACCATCAACTCACATTGGATCAATGGATTTAAGTAAGACCCTTAGACCAACATAAGATTAACATAATAAAGATATAATCCTTAAGGCTTGCATAGGAATTTGTACTAGACCCATAATATCGAACACAGGACCCACATTCTTACATAAGGACTGCCTTTCTCATTCAACTGAAAATACAAAAACGCCCGAGACTTCACGATTACATCATTTGTTGAACAGTGGCGATCACACCAATTGGTGGTGAACATTCCACAGTGCTATGGCAGGGGGGGGGGGGAGTTTATTTACATGCGGATGACAAGTGCATTGGAAGCAAATCCAAATAAATAACATTTAGTTCCAATACATGAGCGCCAGGAATGTTATTCTACGTGAGGCATGACGAGACTTGGGGGAGTGTACATGGGTGTGAGTGTGTGTGTGTGTGCATATTTCCCTAAGCGCCACGTGGCCTCCTGAGAAATGCACCTTGTGCCTGGGCAGGGACCCCGAGGGGGTGAGACTCGCTCTGTGGCCGAGCGCAGCACGGAATGGCAGCCCACATGGCGGCACGGAGGGAGGGGGTGAGACTCGCCAGAGAGGACGCGATGAGAGGGACGGTGCCGAGCGAATGCGATCACGGCCGCGCTACGCGGACCGTGCGTGGAGGATGGTGACGAATTGTGGAAGCATTCATCCAGCAGTGGATGATAATAATAACAGAAATGATCATAATTGCAGCTTATATAGCGCCTTTCATCGTAACATCACAAGGCGCTGTATATGCATTGCAGCGGTGGGAGGGGTGATGGCTGAGAAGAGGCCGAGTTCAATTCGGTGATGATTTCTCAAAACTGGAAATGCTTTGTGAAGCAAGAGGATAGAAGATCGGGGTCAATCATGAAAGTGACGACGACATTGGTGACGAAGGGCCACGTGGTGGTGGAGGAGGAGGCGGCTCGAGACCCCGTGTAGGAGGGGAAACTGAGCGAGATAAAATCCGAGCGTCCTGAGTGAGGACGGAATCGGCGCCAACTCCCAAACTCCTCCAGTCGCCACCTGAGCGCCGTCTGGGACTGACTGCCGTGATCATTTGACTCGCTACCACCTCACCACACGCCCGCATCCCCACCACCACCACCGCCACCACCCACAACGCGCCACATCGCCAGCAGATGCCCTTGCGTCCTCTCGTCTTCAATCCCCTCCGTGTGCTCCGCCTCTCTCTGTCTGCTTTGCCGACGCTTCTGCTATGCCGACGCATCTCGCGAGGCCTTCTTCTGCCCGAAATCTCGGAGGGTCATCGACGAGATGCGACAACAACAACAACAACACGATCCACGTTCACCCTCCTCGCTCGCACCTTGGCGACGCTGCGAAGTTCGACATTTGTTGTTGTCGTCCTTCTGGCAGAGTCTCCGCAAGGAATTTCACCTTTATTTGGCTTCTGTTTTTGTGCTAAATGCGATCACGGCGTTGGACACCGAATAGGACAAATAAACCGGCCGGCAATGAGGCGCAGAGGCGCTCAGCCTAAACACCGCCGAGGCAACGCGTGCGTTCTGGCTGCGCTTGTCCCTGCTGCTTGCGATGTTGAGACATTGGGTCTGCCTCGTGTGTGTGTGTGCCCGGGGCTGTAGCACAATGAGGATTGGTGGTAACATCCCACTCTATGTATGTGGGACTTCTTCTGAACCGTACGTAACCAACCACGCTCATCGAAGGTGCGGGCGAAGGACAGCAAACGGAACGCAGCAAAGCGGTTGTCAAGAAACGAGTTTTAAATCCATGTTTTAAACAAAATTACAGCTCCAGCGGCGTTCTAATATCGGAATCAAGAGCGTTCCACTCTGCCGCAGAAGCGCATCTGAAAGCGCGCGATGCAGTGACGGCCGTCTGTGTTCCATGGCAGTCAAAACCCGCTGTGACTGGCGGTCTTAAGCAGAATTTATATATGAGCACCCCTTTTGCAATGCACATCATCCTGGCGAGATGTCAGAATAATGATAGCTAATCGATACTGTATCGATGTCACGAGATAATGATACATTTGTCATGAATTAATCCGCGCTTGAGCTACTTGGGGCTATGATCATTTTCTCGCTTCGCTTCTGCCGAGCTCAGCCACTGCTCGTTACGACGATTCCTGGATTCAAAATCTACGCTGAGGCTTCACCATACGGACATCAAATCGCGTGCGTCAGAATGGCCACGTTGTGTCGATTCGTTTGTGTTGCAGCGTGCGAAGTGGCTTCACGTGACCCCCTGCAGCCACTAGAAGCCGATACATTTGCCACGGCATGAGAATGTTTGTTTTCGGAATCACGCCACCATCAGAGCTTCCGTTCGACACCAACGATTTTTGCGTCGATGATTAATTCACGAACGAGGTCGTGACACGGGTAAAGACGCACTTATGATGCCCGCAAACCGACTTTACAAGAATCTCCGTGCGTGATAAGCGGAATAGCTTGCGCAGTTACACCCCCTCGCCCACTGCGTTAGAAAAAAATCAAGAAAGAAAATTAAACACAGCGGACGCGAAGTTGTTTAAAATGACAGAGCAACGGGAGTCAAACTTGCGGGGCCTCTTTCTCATGAACCCGCATCGCCACCCGTGCCGAGGAACGCGCTCATCCCCGTGACGCCGAACTCTGTCGCTTCTTCTCGGCTTGGCAGCTCCCCGCGGCCGGCGCTGGTGCTGCTCTCTCCACTTGAGGGGTCCTAGGGACACATCCCTCACCCCCCCCCCACCCTGCCGCTCTTTCAATGTGTAAACTCCGAGTGAGATGACTGTATAGAGATGGGTACGTCATGTTTGTACTGTGCATGTGCTAATCGGGGGTGGGGGCACAAGAAAGTAAAACACAATCAGCAGTTCTAAAGAGACGCGTTTGCAGTCAAGATGATTTAAAAGTGCATCGCAGCGGCAGCGGCTTCCTGATATTGGAAGGGAAGAGCGTTCCAGACGGCCGCAGAAGCGCATCTGGAGGCGCGCGATAATGACGCAGACAGAAATATTTCAAAATATTCGTGGCAGTGCGTGATGTAGTCAACATATCACGAGGGTGTTTTCACTGCTATAATGACCTTAATTAACCTCACCAACCTCAAATGTATATCTTGTATATATATTTTAGCTCTGCCACCTCCGCTGTGGGAAACAGTTCAGGGGTAAACAACGAAGTGTTGACATGATGCGGAAGGATGAAGTGGCAGGCGCTATGAAGGATTTTCTCCACCGTATCCCAGCGCCGCATAGATGTTGCCGTTGCTATAAAATATTCACATAAACCGCTCGACGAGAAGGACAAACAATGGAACGCACTCACGTCTTGCCAGACAGACACTTTATTTATTCCAAATCATATCGGTTGATATGTGTTTTTGTGTTACCTCTCTGGGGACCGGGCGACGCTTGCCAGCGCCACGCGGACGGGATCGGAGCCATTAAAACGCAACACCGATTAACGTCGTTTGGCCATGAAATCGATCGATGGCTTCAGTTCAATTTTCTCGTGGTGGCAAATGTATTGCTTTGGATCGTTGACTTGGTTCGTATTTTTTCTCTCCACCTCCCCCGTCGCCCCCCCACCCTCTCATCCCCCACAATTCGTGCAGTCAACTTGATGCCACGAGACGAAACATATATTTGGAATTTTGATGGAGCGGCGAGCGCGCGTACACACGACTACCCCTCCTAAACTGACAGATCGCCATCGCCCCCCCTCCCCTGCCCCCCCTCCCCTGCCCCCCCTCCCCTTCCCCCCCTCCACTGACCCCCCCTCCCCTGCCCGCCCTCCACTGCCCCCCCCCACTACCCCTCTCCTCTCCTCGCTCATGCGAACGGATTCCGTTTCATGCAGTAAATCAAACAACTTTTGGCCTTATCCATACTTGTGTTTCTTAATCCGGAGCCTTAATCACGTCGGCAAAATGTACAAAGTCTGATTAATTCCTGTGATGCAAGCAGGTGGTTATTGCATTTCTGGCCAAGGCGAGGTTTAGAAATTGCCTTCTCGGAACCCCAATGACGCTAAAACCTGACGAGTGTTTAAAAGAAACGCATGAAATCTTAATCTGCAGTTAAAAGAGCCTTCGCAAACTCCTTAAAGCAATTACGATCGTGGCTGTCTCTCCCTCTCTGACCATTCTCACCAGGTCCTGTAATGAAGTTAAATAAACGAAAGAGCAGGCGGGGTTGACCGGCTGAGGCCAGTCGACTCAAGGGACATTTCTCTCACTCGCGTCCTTGATCCTTGACCTCCTGTACACTTGGTCCGAGGACCTCGGGGGCTCTGGTGGTCTAAGCTGTTAACTACCTCGCCTGGTATACAGGAGGTCGTAGGGTCGATTTGGAGTTGTCATGTTCTCCCCATGGTCGCGTGGATTTTTTCTCCGGGTCCTCCGGGTTTTCCCCTCCACATTTATAATCAACGTCACGCGTTTGGAGCATTTGTCTGCTCTCAATTGGCACGTGAGAAGCCACGTCGTAGACCTGTCATTTGTGGCCAGGCCGTTTCTGAAAAAGAGCTACATACTGTAGCTCAAGTGGGCCTTACCTCGTGAAAAGGCGCTCTCGGGCGCCTTCCATGCTGTGCAAAACACGGTGTATAACGCACTGAATATGACATGCGCTAGAATGCCCAGATGGTGAAGTGAATGCGTTTATATTTGTTTTGTTGCACGTCATTTAACTAACACGCAGTTCATTCGCTTATAGCGGCGCATTTTGCAACCAGCTGAAACGCCGCTCATGCCCTGATGAGGAGCGAGCCACTTGGATGAGGCATCCCTCGACGTGGCCCAGCGGCAGCGCGTCCGGCACTTGCTGCAGCGGTGCACGGTTCGCATCCAGTGGCTGCCCTGATTAATACTGCGGTGTGTATTGACCGTGCCAAATACGCGCCGTCTGCTTTACAGTGGGAGATAAAGATCCTCTGATGTTATTCGCAAGGGTAGGTCACCGTGTGTCGGGTGATGATGATATTTTGTTTGTTTTAAAGCACAGCCACTGAGCACAGGCCCAAAAGTCAAGCGGCCAGCGACAAACAGCACTGACACATTTGTAGTATATGAGAGTGTAACATGTTTCTCGAATTGAGAAATGTAACAATGGGAGGGAATTCCTAAGGCGAGCAGTGCGAGGGAAGAAGCAGAAAGATAAACATTGTGATCTGCAGTGTGGTGAGTGGGTGACGGGACGGGTGAGTGGGTGGGTGGATGGTTGGGAGAGTGGGTGAGTCGGTGAGTGAGTGGGTGAGTCGGTGAGTGAGTGGGTGAGTGGGTGAGTGAGTGAGTGGGTAGGTGGGTGGGTGGGTGAGTGGGTGGGTGGGTGGGTGAGTGAGTGGGTGGGTTGGTGGGTGAGTGAGTGCGTGAGTGGATGGATGGTTGGGTGAGTGGGTAGATGGGTTACTGGGTGGGTGGGTTGGTGGGTGAATGTGTGCGTGAGTGGGTGGATGGTTGGGTGAGTGAGTGAGTCGGCGAGTGAGTGGGTGAGTGGGTGGGTAGGTGGATGAGTGGGTGGGTGAGTGAGTGAGTGGGTGAGTGAGTGAGTGGGTTGGTGGGTGAGTGAGTGAGTGGGTAAGTGAGTGCGTTGTTGTGACAATGGATGAGACAAAACAGTGTCTGGTAGCCCGAGTCCTCAACATGGGTGTAAGGAATGAGTGGGTGAAGTCAACGTAAATAGTAACCATGGTTAAATTTCGATTTAAAGCTTTCGTGACTGCAGGAATTCATCTTCTTGGTTTTTTCGGTAAAGTCACGTAGAAGGGGAGTAATAAAATAATAAAAATAATAAAACATAATAAAATAAT
>JAAXLI020003200.1:0-11302 GCA_014621495.2 Entosphenus tridentatus | reverse complement strand
TCCACGCCAACCACCTTGGACCGACAATTATCGTGGGCCCCCCCGCCCGCCCGCCCGCCCGCCCCGTGTCCTCCTTCGCCCGACAAACGCCGCCGCAACAACTCGCGGGCAACCCCGTCACGTGACCACCTCCCTCGAGCATGACCGGCGCTCACGACAAATCTGAACCATCCCCCCCCCCACGCATCCCTGGAAGCAACGGCAATGCGGAATCAACTCGAGGCTGCAAAGTTAGGGACTGAAAAAAATAGGCGAACGAAAGTTTTACTTCAGGGTCAAAAGGGGGTCACATCTTCCAAGAAGTTCTTCTTGGTTCTTTAGGTAAAGGCACGTAGAAGGGAAGTAATACAATAATAAAAATAAAACATAATAAAATAATTCTCACGACGTTCGGCCACAACGCAAGCAGCCGTCCTCAAGTGAAGAACAGGTCTGTTTTATTTGTATTCATTTATTATTTCCCTTCAACGTGACTTTACTGAAAGAACCAAGAAGATGAATCCCTGCAGTCACGAAAGCTTTAAATCAAAATTCCAAGAAGTTGTTGTAACTACACGTGACATTCGCCTCTAACAATCTTGGGAACAAATAACGGTGTCGGTTACCCCGAAAGTCTACGAGTCTTACCCAACATGCCCTTGCCAAATACCCGCAACGCACTTTCCAGATACGCAAGAGCACACTTGCAGGATACCCACAGTGCACCTGGGCACACACCCTGGCCTCAGTCTCTAACCTCTTCCCCCGCTAACCCCCCCCCCCCTCCAGTTTATGCTGTTTCAAGTTTTAGACGTGATCTCTTCGGCTGCCATGCAACCCAGACTGACCTTCTGACCTTGAGTTGCAACACTAAACCCAGCTCACTTAAAACGTAGCTTTTCGTAGCCGATGCATCGATCCGTATTTATTATTTTGGTAAAGCCAAATGGTAGTGTTACGACAAAATCCTTGCCATTGATTATTCACCAGCTGACAAGATTTTCAGATTTTATACTTACCAGTGCAGATACAGCTGATGAGACCCACTCGATTTGACGCGTTTGCTAATCAATGTCTGCTAAAAGGAAACTAGTCAGGTCAACTTCTTGGTTCTTTCAGTAAAGTCACGTAGAATGGAAATAATAAAATAATAAAATAAAACATCATAAAATAATTCTCACGACGTTTCGGCCACAACGCAAGCAGCCGTCCTCAGGTCTTCACCTGAGGACGGCTTAGGGCCCCCAAAGGTCTAGGGCCGGTTCTGTTTCCACCCATCCACCGCCTCTTCGTGTGCAACAGTGCCGGCCTTTATAGGTGATCCTCGCTAACGGCACTTGCCCCAACAACAGCCTGTGAAGGCTATACGGGGTTTCTTTGTCTTTGTTGGAATGGGGAAGTTGAGAAGGTCATTCGACTGTGTAGGGAAACAGGAGGGGGAAAAAATCCATACAGTGTGTGTTTACGAGTTCCTGCTGATCGGCGCGTGGAGAATGTGGCTGTGGAGGCTGGGATTGAGGTTTCTCCGGCCAGAGGGGATCGGGGGAGACACACGGGGGCTGTGATGTGTACATCCTCGGCGATTGCATCAACGCGACTCGCGAAATGTCACGGGAGAAAGGGGGAAGCTGTTGACCATTGTGTACGACACCACGCCGCGGGGTCTGTGTGGCGTCCGAAGGAACAGCGCGGTCTGTCACCGGCAAGGGGCCGTCCATAAATGACGTCACGCACCTGGGGGGGGGGGTGGTCAGACATTTGTGTTTGAGAAATGTGACGTCACATCAAAATGCGCAACTTTAAATAAATATAGACAACACGTTCTACTTAATTAAATAGACTATTTAATAAATGTTTCCTCCTACAACATCAGAGTGCAGCGCCACATTAAATACGCACTACAATGACAATAGTTTAAAGCGATTTGAAGCAAGTTTTATTTTTTGGGGGAGGGGGGCAGAGCTTTGTGACGTCATATTTGAGGGGAGTCTGACTCTTTGTGACGCCGTGTCACGAGGGGGGGGGGGGTCAAAAATCGTCCAAAATCGCGTGACGTCATTTATGGACGGCCAGCAAGAAGCAAAGGGGAAGGCATTGAGTATTGGGGCTGGACTATGGGGTCAGGGAGAGGGGCGGAGGGAGTCTGCTATGGGGCAGCAGAGTAGACTGACGTTCCCCAACCCTCTCCAACCAAGCGCACACATCACAGTCGTTGCAAGATAGTGGCACATGCGTTCAATATCTGGCACGTACTGCCCATGCAATGCAGGCCAGCGCCGATTACTGTTCAGATAGAGATTGCGCGTGTGTCTGTCTGTGCCAGTGTGTGTGTGACTGCCGACGATCCATCCTGGGCTTAACCAGACTGCATTGTGTGAGCTCACAGATCCTTGAAAGAATCTGGACACGGTCCCATCAGTTAACTCCTACGGGCAGGCTTGCGTTGGCTGGGTCATGCAGACCGCATGCCCAGCCACCGCATGCCAAAGCAGCTTCTATTTCGCCGAACAGAGGGGACTTAAAAGGGCGCGGCAGGGGCGAGAGAGGAGATGGAGTGATGTGGCACAGAAGGACGTGGAGCTGATTGTACCTGCCCGTGGTGTCAAGATCGGCCTCTGTGGAGAAGGCTCGTGAAGGGCGCTACTGGGCAGCTAAAGTAGTTTGTAGTTTCAGGTGAGTTGGTGAGCATGCTTATTGGCCCAGCGCTAGGCACTGCCAACGCTAACCGGATTGGCCGGGAGTGTCCATCGGAATTGGCATCTTATCTCCTGGTGACCGTTAAAAGCAACGCGGGAGATTTTAATAATTGCATATTTTAAGAAGACAACTGAATAAGAGCAATACCACCTCTCGCAATATCTTCAGTCAGAGTTGGCAACCCCTGCCCAGGACTGGTTTAGATATCACGCGCCAATTGTGTTTCCCTCGGCTGGGATTTGAACTCCGATGAGCCGAGTTCATAGGGCAGTCGTTTTACCCAGTGCGTGATCAACTTCCCTCCACACCAACTAGACCGCGAGACGTGTGTTTGTGCGCGTGAGTGTGTTTTTGTCCATCAGCCTATGTGCATTTCATCCCTGTGCGTTCGAGCGGCATCGGTTGAACCGGCCAACATCTTTGAACGAGTGGAGCGCGTGCAGCACTTTCAAGAAGTGCTGCCATCAACGATGCGAGTTCAACCCCCGATGAGGCTTGGAGAGCTGAATGGAGTTCAAAAGAACTCACAAACACCCTGTCGTGAAAGACCCAATAGGCTTGATCACCCCACGAAAGCTGCTCACGGTCCACCCCTAAGCCGCGATCCACCGCACAAACCAAAAAGTAAAGTTCAAAACTCCTCCGGCGGTTGTGCTGCTGCTGCTGCTGTGGTCGTGCAGAAGAGAGACCGGAGCGACGCGATGGCCCAGATCTACAAACGCGAAGGGAGAAATCGTGGCGATGACGATGCCCTCCACCTACTCCTGACGCCGGCTGACTGCTGGCTTGACCACCTGAAGGTGGTGACACTGTGGTCATGGCTCTGCGTCTATCATCGGCTATACGACTAGGATAAGTGTGCAGCATAGACGTGGAAGCATAGTGCAAGACAACAATGTGTTTGTCTACTCTGCTGACGCGTTGCTGTATAGAGTATGGATGAACAACAGTTGCAAGGACATTCTAACGAGAAAAAACACCGACTCAAGACACAGTGCTCTCTCGTATATAATTTAGAAATCCCCGCACCCAGTTTAGAAATTATAATAACAGCCATCAGCAGCAGCTAATTGCTGTTCTAATTATCATAATTAACACGTCAAATTTCAGCCCCTTGTCAAGCCACAGCTGCAATATTGTAAAGTCCCCCTCCCCCCACCCTCGATGCCGTGTCACCACGTGTGTGGGTTGTTTGACCATTCACAGTAGAGGTTTTTTTTGGGGGGTTTGATCTCGTAAACATCAATGTGTCATTAAACCCGCCACCACCTGACACAGCCAATTAGTAAGGTTTGTCACGTAAACAAAACGTGCCAATTCGTTACTCGTGTAATGACGACTTGACACATTTCTCTTGAGATGGCACTTTATTGAAGACACGTCCACTTGACATCAGGCGGAGACCCCCACTGCAACAGCCCCGAGTCTCCCACGCATCTCCCCCTTTTATACCTACACGAGGCCACGCCCCCCTTCGCAATCATTCTCGCCGACTCTGGTCGCTCGCTCCACCGGCAGACTCCACCGTCCTCTTCCGTCACCTGACCACGCTCCCTTCTCGATCATTCCCGAAGCAACCAGTCCCTTCGTACTCACAGCTGACACCAATATCATTACCTCCCTTGGCCACTAGTCCATTCGTAGTGCAGGCTGACTCCACTGTCATTACTTCCCGTGGCCACTAGTCTATTCGTACTGCAGGCTGACTCCCCTGGCATTACCTCCCGTGGCCATTAGTCCATTCGTACTGCAAGCTGACTCCCCTGTCATTACTTCCCATGGCCACTGGTCCAATCGTACTGCAGGCTGACTCCCCTGTCATTACTTCCCGTGGCCACTAGTCCATTCGCACTGCATGCTGACTCCTCTGTAATTACCTCCCGTAGCCACTAGTCCATTCGCACCGCTGGCTGACTCCCCTGTCATTACCTCCCGTGGCCACTGGTCCATTCGTACTGCAGGCTGACTCCCCTGTCATTACTTCCCGTGGCCACTAGTCCATTCGTACTGCAGGCTGACTCCCCTGTCATTACCTCCCGTGGCCACTAGTCCATTCGTACTGCAGGCTGACTCCCCTGTTATTACTTCCCGTGGCCAATAGTCCACTCGCACTGCAGGCTGACTCCCCTGTCATTACCTCCCGTGGCCACTAGTCCACTCACACCGTAGGTTGACCCTACTGCCATGACACGAGTAAGGAATTGGCACGTGCTTGTTTACTGTGACACACTTATATTTACGTGTTCCAACCCAAAAAAAACTTATATTATGGCTAACATTGGTCGCGAAAGCCATGTTTGACCATACTTCACCGCGTATGCTCAGTGCATTGTTGTTATTGTTGTTGTTGAAGGATGCCGGCCCATCACCGGTTCAGATTGCCACTCCACATCGATGTTCGTCTTGGCTGTGAAATTGAACTCGTGGCCACTGAGTTCATATCACGCGGTTCTGTCAATAAATGTGCCACCACTCCCACCAGCCCATTTATATAATTACAGGTTTTCCTCGCTCAGCGCGGGTCGGTTTTGTGCGATTTCGCGTACATTTGGAGTTTGCGGTGCCTCTCTCTCTCTTTCCCCGTGGTCGCGTGGATTTTTGTCCGGGTCCTCAGGTTTTTTTCCCCCTCCAAATTTGAATCAACATAACGCGTTTAGAGTATTTGGCTGCTAGAAATGTCCACGTGATAAGCCACTTCGTTAAGCTATCATTTGTGGCCAAGTCGCTTATGAAAAAGAGCTACATAGCTCAGTGGGCCTTACTTGCTAAAATGAAAATAGTGTCAGTAGTTAGTTTAATACCCGGCTAATCTATTTATACCCAATTGTTTTCCCCCCCACACAAATGTGCGGGCTACTCTTATCATATCATCTTACTCTCGCTCTCCGACAGAGCAGGAGAGGTGAGGGGGTGAGAGGAGGGAGGTGAGAGGTAGAAGGGAAGAGACGGAGAGGGATTCATCTTCTTGGTTCTTTCGGTAAAGTCACGTAGAAGGGAAATAATAAAAAATAAAAATAAAACATAATAAAATACATTATTTTATTATGTTTTATGTTTTATTAAGAATATCTTCTTGGTTCTTTCGGTAAAGTCACGTAGAAGGGAAATAATAAAATAAGAAAAATACAGCATAATAAATAATTTACTTTATTATTTCCATTCTACGTGACTTTACCGAAAGAACCAAGAAGATGAACCCCTGCAGTCACGAAAGCTTTAAATCGAGACGGAGAGGGGTTGAGGGAGAAAGTGAAAGGGCATGGAACGGAGAGAGAGAGAGAGAGCGCAAAACGAAAAGAGGAGAGCGAGGGAACGTGACGAGCGGTGGGAGAGAGGATTTGGGAGAGGCAAGAGAGATTGAGACGGTACAGGGAGAGCGAGGATGAGAGGTGAGAGAGATAAACAGAGAGAGAGAGAGGTAGTGGGTGGGGGGACGTGGGTGAGATAAAGCGGAGGAGAGGGGACGGAAGAACAGAGAAAGCAGAGACAAAGCGTGATTTTGAGACACGTTGTGATATACGGCACAGAGAGAAGACAAGAGAAAGGTGGAGAGAGACAGGGCTCTATATAAGATTACAAAGTTTTGCTGGCTGGGTGGGATGGACGAACAGTCACGTCCAAAGGACGAGTGTGTTGCTCGTGTTCTTAACAAAGAAACACAATCGCTGATTTTGTTTGGGTGACCTCCAAAATTTAAAAAAAAACCTTACACCAGATCGTGGGGCACTATAGCAGCACAAGGTGGAGACTGGTGCGTGTGTGTGTGCATGTCAAGTTTGCAACAACTGCGGGAGACCGAGCAGAAGGAAGGAAGCGATGGCGTGTAGGGGAAATTGCTGCTTTGATCTTTTATTTTTATGTAAACAAACGAATTGGCGATACTGCTGCGTTGGCAGTGGTGCAATGGAAAAAATTATCACACACGCTCCACGTTCATCAATAACACCGTGGCATTAAAATGAAACATGAATGAGACAACGTTTCGGGCAATGGCCCTTCATTCACATCACATATTTGTTGTTCCTAACAAGGCAGCGTTATTGACGAACGTGTAGAATGTTTACTATGTTTGTTGTCGCAGTTGCGTTTTCTATCTCTCTCTCTCCTCTCTCTGCACATTGGTTGCGCCTGATGTTTCATGTTCATGCCATTTCGTTGTTTTTGTTGCACACTCGAAATGAAGGACGTGGGCAGGTGCTCCATATCGGGGGCAAGCACATTTATTTATTGTGGTTAATAGCAATCTTGCGAAGAACAGCACCGTCACTCTGTAAAATGCACCAGCACGTGTTACAATCAGTAATTATTCCGAGTTGTCATTAACCATGTGACTGGTATATCCGCGCGGTCATTCAATAACAGTTTTCTCTTAAACCCAATTCTACTACTGATAAACCATCTTTGTCTTTGACAATCACATTTGCACATCACTATTCGAATATTCCTTTAATCCTAAGCTGTATATCTATCTATACCATCCACCTATATCGGTATCTTACACCCATTAAATGTACTGTATGTGTACAGTATATGTCCTGTATATCACCATTGTACAGCTTACTACTTTACATGTGTTCTATTCTCAATAGCATTGCAAGTAGTCATACTCTGGGTACATGGGCATGGTTATAGACTAAACAGTATTAGAGTTAGAGAATTACAATGACAGCAGGCAATTACAGTGCGTCGTCCTGACAATGCACAGTGCTAAAACGCCTCTAATTGCATATATCACAAACGAACAAATCAAAGCCAAGCTTAACGTCTAGAACAAGTCTAGAACATTAATATAACGATCACAAACAACCTTTGGGTCCTTTACCTGTAAAATACACCAGCACGTGTTACAACCAGTAATTATTCAGAGTCGCCATTAACCACGTGACTGGTATATCCGCGCGGTCGTTCAATAACCCTGCCAGCCACCTACAGGCCCGACTCAGTCATCACATGCTGCTGTCCACACATGCATTGATGCACTGCACAGCACATCAGGACTTTCACAGAACCACACTTTACTCCCTTGCTGCACAAGGACATAATTCAAAGAGCGACCACGGGGAGAGAGACACGCAGACTCCAAATATACAGCAGGCGTCAGGGTCGAGATTGAACCAACGACCTTCCTACCTACAAACCAGGCGACGGAGCTCACATCTCTCGCCACCGCGGCAAGAGATGTGAGCCACGACACCTCCTCCTCCTCCCAACGGCCAATGATGGGTCCTAGGAGGTCTGCTTCTGGCTCCCCAACGCAACGACTTGCAGCATCGTGAGCCACGGGGCTAAAGCTCTCCCACGCATTTCCCCTTGGCATCAGGAGGTGGTTGCTTGGGGGGAGGGGGCCGGGCTCGATCCCAATTCCAACTGCAAGCGATGATTTTTAAAAAATTAACCCGTAAAAACAACGTTTTTCACTATAAATCCTTTATATGCGTGGCGGCTAGAGTCCTCTCGTCCTCTGGCTTGAGATGGCTGCCACCTATGGGTCAGATGATTGCCTAACACCATTAAGCAATTGGTAATTAAATAAAAAAAAAATTCTAAAAAGTGTAAAATTTTGGAAAAAAATTTTCACGAAAATAAATTGTCACGCACAACAAGTCTGTGTGCAAAATGTCAGCTCGAGTGGATCACGGGAAGTGGGTTAAAAAACGACCGAAAGATTTGCACGGTCGTAAGCGTGCAAGCAAGCAAGCAAGTGAACTTAATATAAAGGATTTAAAAACCTATCGCTTGTAACCGCACACCAAGCAAGCGCGCAACAACCGCCGCTCGCCACCAAGCGGCCGTGCGGTGACCGCAGCGTTTGTGCCAGGCTAGGTGGCACCTTGAGGCCACGCGAGGCGTGGAAGGCTTGCCGCTGGCAGGAGATCTCGGGACATGATGGCCATGTATCCCACCCGAGAACCCCCCCAACGGTGCCAATTTCACACGGACACGCGCAAGGGCGAGCACCTGTGAAGGCACGAGGCACGAGGAGGTGGGTGTCCAGCACCACGCCCGGGCCGCCTTTGTCTCACCTCGCAGCGATGTGTACACACCGCACCAGCGACTCAGTTTGAGGCTGAGCCGACCGAGGCGAAGCCCAGGAGGGGTTCGTTTGCGCAGCGGGGTTAACCACTGCACTACCGGTCCCGTCACAGAGAGAGAGACACACACACACGTGGAGATGGGAGGTACTGTACATGGCAGTGGTTCTTCTTCTTAGCCTGGGGTGCATCACGCCGTCACCTGGGGGTGCAAGATGCCCTTTGTGCGGGGTGCGAGACGTGGCCTGATTTTGTGTTAGAAGGTAAATCACCGAAACACACAACTTTAAGCACGGGCGAAAAAAGTACGACTACTACTTTGTTTCATCAAACCCCACGTAATTATTAACATTGTACATTTTCTTCTTGGTTCTTTCGGTAAAGTCACGTAGAAGGAAAATAATAAAATAATATAAATAAAACATCATAAAATAATTTTCACGACGTTTCGGCCACAACGCAAGCAGCCGTCCTCAGGTCTGTCGGAAAGACATCGTCTGAATGCCGTAACGTCGTGAGAATTATTTTATTATGTTTTATTTTATTATTTCCCTTCTACGTGACTTTACCGAAAGAACCAAGAAGACGAATCCCTGCAGTCACGAAAGCTTTAAATCGAAATTGTACATTTTTTAACGATTGAGTACCGAAGGGGTGCAAGGCTACAGTAAAGATTGAGCCACTGCTACATACAACTACGTATACAGCTGCCATTTGGGTGAACTCGAGGCCCGACGTAATGCCACTCGTAACTTACCACTTAAAAATGAAAACATTATTAAACACTCTAAGCCTTGTTAAAGCATTCCCTGTAAGGTTTGGACAACTACAACATTGGAACGGTGCCAGTGTCAACAACTCATTAACAGCCTCGGCCATTCCAAAATCCAGAGCCTTCCAAGTTGTTTTGTGTATTCTTCATATATATGTTTCAAGATGTCCAGGGTCTCACGCGGGATATTTTGTGTTCTCTTTCCCACGACGTCACCTCGCCTTGTCTCGCGTGAATCCAGGCGGTTTCAAAACTCCGCTCATTGCGACCGCACGTACCCAACCGTGTACCGTGCGTATGTCGAACACCGCACGTACCCAACCGTGCTAATCGGAGGTGCGGGGGAGGGAAAGACAACAAAACTAAAGCACACGCACACAAAATCAGTTCTAAGGAAATTAGCTCATCAATCTGGATGATGATGACGATCGAAAAGTGCAGCACGGCTCCCCAGTGGCTTCCTGACATCGGACAGGAAGAGCGTTCCAGACGGGCGCAGAAGCAGCGCATCTGAAAGCGCCACGTGATGACGACGATGATGATGACGACGATGATGACGATGACGACGATGATGATGATGACAACGATGATGATGATGACGATGATGATGACGACGATGACGACGATGATGATGATGACAACGATGATGATGATGACGACGATGATGATGACGACGATGACGACGATGATGATGATGCGGTGACCGCCACGAAACTGAAACCTTTTACAAGGAATCATGTCACGCCAAAAGGCGTCCTCTGGTCTAACACCGTTTTGAGACGAGGCTCAAAAGAAAGCTGTCTCTGGTGTGGACCAATCAGTTTCAAAGACAATGCCCTTTTATTATATTATCAGAGTATGCTTTATGTTTGCATTCTGACCACAAGTATTGTGGTTAATGCAGACTTCCTTGTTAAAGGTTTCAGTTTGGTGTTTTAACATCTTAACACCTGTTTTGTTGCCAGGAAAAAGGGGAAAATCCTATCATCGTGCAGTATATAGTGGTGTAGTGTACAGTAATAACAACCGCCATTCGCCACTAAGTGGCGGTGACGCCACCACGGCGTTTGTGCCAGGCTATGTGCACTTTAAGACCACGCGAAGTGTCGAGGTCTCGCTGGCAGGAGGTCACAGGGCAGACCCAGGTGCCGTGGGTTGACTCACTGAGATGACTCGCAGATGCACCACCACCACGTGCTCCCCGCCGTGCCAACTCGCTGCGTTTTATCCGCCCGACGCTCCGCTCCTTGTTGTGAGCGTCGCTCCGCTGCACACCCCCATGTACGCACGCGGCATGTGTGTCCATCATAGTGTGCGTTACGTTCGCCACACGCGAACACGTGCACACACGGACCAGCACGTCAAATGACCCCTCTGATTACATCTACCGCCATATGGCGAACCCCTGTCGCATGCGCATCTTGAACGCAGGAAAAAGCAAAACGAAGCGAGCTGATTCGTCTAATTGTCTCTGTACTGTTCGGCAAAAAAGGTGTCCCACGATTCGGCTGCTCACCCCGAGCTATAAATGCTCTGATACGTGTGGCATTGTACTTGTGCTGCTCGTATTTTTGGAGTTCTCTGGTCTGACACTGGTGCTGTCGTCTCTGTTGTAGGCCAATGAACTTCAAAGACAATTCCCATATATTATCATGTTTGGTTTGCATGTTCAGCACAGGTACTTGGGGTTAATGCAGACTTGATTACTAGCAAAATGTCTCCATTTGGTGTTTGAACATCTTAACACCTCCTGTATTATTACGGATAAGGGGCCGTTCATAAATGACGTCACGCGATTTTGGACGAGTTTTGACCCCCCCCC
>JAAXLI020003199.1:0-11306 GCA_014621495.2 Entosphenus tridentatus | reverse complement strand
TCATTCTTCACCTGAGGACGGCTGCTTGCGTTGTGGCCGAAACGTCGTGAGAATTATTTTATTATGTTTTATTTTTATTATTTTATTATTTCCCTTCTACGTGACTTTACCGAAAAAACCAAGAAGATGAATCCCTGCAGTCACGACAGCTTTAAATCGAAAAGCTGCCCTGCTGTTTATTTTTCGAGCGCGACACTTCATTTGTGAGCTGTTCGTAGGTTTCGAAGATGCCGAGCGCCCAAGCGGGGGGGGGGGCACGTACGAGCATTGGGGTCGGCCTTCTCACTCGCGCCAAAGCAGTTGCGATGGCCTGAGTTTATTTTGCTTCGTACCGGAAAAAAAAAGCCAGCGGCAGATTGTTTGGTTGTTGAAGCTGATCCCGGGCTCAAGAGCGCCAGCCCAGCGATGCATTCCAAGCTGCTCGTATTTTAAACGAGTCGCCGTGCAGCCAACGTACTAAGCACCCTGACCCCTTGTGTATTTAGTGTTGTGTTCTCGGCCTCCTAATGTGATTACGATGAAGGTATGAGTTGCTTGCTATTTGATACCCACCGTACAGTGTCTACTACATATGGATGGGGATTCATTTAGAAACGCGATGCATTTTTTTTTCCCGGAACGCTGCTGCTTGGCTGACCTCGGAGTAGTCACGGGGATACTCGGTGTCATAAGCTACTAACTACTACTACTACCACCTGTTCATAATAATGCTAATATTAGTGTGTCCTATATTGCTATAGTCATATGAACAGATTTATTACACGCAGTGTCATTGAGGACCAAAGTTGAGCGGTGCAAGGAACGCATCTCAACAAGCGTCGTCTCGATTCGACTTGCACTCCAGCCACAGGACTCGAATGCGAGAGGGTACAACCGCTGCGTCTCGGTTGGCACTTCGTGTCACGGACGCCCGCTGCTGCTGCCGCTGCTGCTGCCGCTGCTGCTGCTGCCGCTGCTGCTGCTGCCGCTGCTGCTGCCGCTGCTGCTGCTGCTGCCGCCGCTGCTGCTGCTGCTGCCGCTGCTGCTGCCGCTGCTGCTGCTGCTGCCGCCGCTGCTGCTGCTGGGACGCTGGGGCTCCGTGGCATGCGGGCAGCAGGTGGCAGCGTATCAAAATCCGTCGTCGTCGTTGTCGTTGTTGTTACTCGGAACTCTGCTCCCACGTCCACGCTTGTACCGCCTTCACCGATATGCGCACTGAGAAGCGTGGCGAGGTGTGGTTCGGCCAACCTCACACGCACGCAACGAGGTGGTGGGAAGGACACACCGGGGGAGGGGAGGGATGTGCACGCGAACACATTGGAACTATCGTCGAGCGCATTCGAATATTCATTCATCGCGCGTAGTCGGCGAAGGACCGTGTGACCTCGTGCGACGGCATTCGCATGAACCGCGTCTTGGCTGCCGTGCGTCGGCGTCTTTAGTGATTTGTTTTGATCCAGGGAGCACGGGGGCTGACCACTCCAAACGCCAACGGGCCAACGCAGTTTGCCGCTGGAGTTTGCGCATCAAGACGGGGCGACGGTGTCCAAAAAGTGTCAGCCGTCTCCATCGAGCTAGGCCCTTCGCATCGCTCGGAGATCGGTCGCAGATGCAACGGGGGCATTTGTGACGGAGTCGCGCCATCGGATGCCGAGAAGACGCCTTTGGCATCGCATGTGGAAGGACCGCGGCCGATCCGAATCGGCTCGAAGCAATGTCCAGGCCTCCGAAACCAAACAACCAAACTGACAATGCACAGCACTGGCGGACTCTCAATTTGGTGCCCAGACTTTATCGTTTCTGGGACACAAAATGTGGTTTAAATGATAAAGTAATCGCCGATAAAAAAAATGTTAAAACAAAGCCAATAATTTCACGAATCACAATGAATTAACTTGGAGCACATTATAAAAGGAGTCATTTTGGTCATGTTAAAGCTTTGTGGGAGGCTGCGTCGGCAGTGGTGCACAAACAACAACAACAACACTCCGAAATCACGTTGTCTTCAAAGGAAAATACATATCAAGGGCGACGTTTTGTACAATGACCCTTTTCTGATCTGGAAGAAGTTTATTGATATATTATTATTTGTGCCTGTGCACCACTGCCAGTGCAGTTTCACAAATATTTTGCAACATAAATAACGTGCTTTATAGAATCGTCGTGTGCTTATAAAGACCGTGTTTGATGATTGTTTCAAAGCATCACAATGTTTTTTTTAAACCGTGAATAATTCAACAATACAATAAGGTGACGTTGCTATCAATGCACCTTTAACATCGCGCACGGCGTAGCAATGTGATTAATATACATGCGAATAACAACTAAATAAGTGTTTGCTTTTATTCTGTTCATCGTTAGCACCAAACGTGCCTGACATTTACTAAAAAGTACGCATTGGATATGCATTGGATGCACTGTGTGAATGTGTGACCTGGACCATTATGGATGCTCCAGCATAGGCTGGGCATAATCCTTTTAAAAGGCTTCTCTCCCCCCCCCAAAAAAAGAGCTAATATCACAGAAGTTCACCTTTTTGGATTCGGGTTACCACTCGCGGTGAACCCAGTAATGTGATACGTTGCACTTTTCCCCATTTTCTTCTTCATTCCCAGCTGGGTTTGTTGTGGGCGTTTGGCAGGGGGTGGTGGGGGGAGGGTGTGTGACGGGGACGTGCATTGGGAAACGGTGGCAACACAATGAGTGCAGTGATTCTTGCTTTCTGTTTTCCCGCAGTCTGAGTTCGGGTAAGAGGGCGCAACGCAGCGAGATCACGTGACGCGTGGTTTGACTCCGAAGTCAAAGGCGCAACATGTTCACCTTTCACAAATGTTTTCTTTGAATTAATCGAGCGGCGTTTGGTCTCGCTGCCGTGTCCCCGTGAGGCTTTAGGTGGCCACATTTAATTTCACCCATGTAATGTTGATTTATTACGCGGCGAATTTAAAGGGCCTGCGTGCGTGGGGAGCGTCATGGGGGAGCGGCATTGCAACGGTTTAGTGCAGTGCACTACGGACCCAGCGACGCGACTGACGGCCAGATGATCTGAATCGGTCCTGGGCCTCCCCTAGGTCAGCTCGGCCTCGAATAAGTACCCGGTGCGATGTGTAAATTTCGCCACTGGGGAGACGAAGGCGGCTGGGCGCGGTGCTGGCCCTCCACCCACTCGCGTGCCGTGCCGGCCTTCATAGGTGCTCACTAACAGCACTTGCCCCAGCAGTCTGTTACAGGCTATACGGGGGATCTTTGTCATTGTGTCGGTGAGACTCGGGGAAGTTACTGCAGTAATATGAGGTGCTTGGACGGGGGGCGGGGCGAATGGAATTTGTTCCATTGCTCGCAGCCTCTTCTTGCACACGCAGGGGAGACGCGAGGCAAAAGCAAACGAAGCAAATTCGTCGGGGTCCAAGCAGCTCAAGGGGCTCTGGCTTCATGGAACAACAAATGAAAGTTAGATAAGTACCAGCTGTACAAATAAAATCCAAATAAACGTAAACAAACTAATTCAATTTTCGATTTAAAGCTTTCGTGACTGCAGGGATCCATCTTCTTGGTTCTTTCGGTAAAGTCACGTAGAAGGAAAATAATAAAATAATAAAAATCTTTTTTATATTCTTTTATTATGTTTTATTTTTATTACTTTATTATTTCCCTTCTACGTGACTTTACCGAAAGAACCAAGAAGATGAAACTAATTCAACTTTCTCATGGCTATCTTGTCCGTCCCTGATCTAACTCCATGCTTTTTGGTATTGTCTTCATCACTCCAGTTTCACGACATCTGTTCCATCTGCATTTTCTGACCTCCGATTAGCACGGTTGGCTACGTGCGGTGTGAAAGAAGTTCAACATAATACATACTTTAGCTTCTAATTTTGTTATGTCTCTATCTCTCATCTGTATATGATTTGCATGGGATGAAACGCGTCTTACAAATGTAAATTATTATTATTATATATTGTGTGATTTAGCAAGGTGGTGGTGGCTATGCACGTGGCATGTGATCCAGCACTGTGGAGGCAGTGAGGGTTGGTGAATTACTGCACAAATGTTGTGAAACTCCCTTCCCCCAGAAGAAGGCAGTATGGCAAGTGGACTAATCGCCGTCTGTTTTAATCTGTACGGGAATACAGCGTTGCCCCCTCGCTCGCAAGGGGTTTCTCCTCGGGTGCTTTGGTTTCTTCCCGCATGTATAATGAACACTCATCATAAATTGTCTGAAAACATTTTAAAATGAAAAAAACCCCAGTGTAGGAGCCTTCTGAAAAAGAGTCCTGCAGCTCAGTGTGACGTTTCTGGATTGAAATAAAGAAATCGGTTATTACAATTGTTATTTCAACTTGGATTTTCCAAATTTAAATTGGGGTGCAGTGCTCTAAAATCATTTCTGCGTGGCGGGGGAGGTGCGGTGTGGGGGTGGGGTGCGACCTAAGAGCCAACAGCAGCACCACCTCTGTGCTCTTGCGTGGGGGGGGGGGCGTCTGTGCGTGTGAGATGAACAGTCGTAGATGATTGACGCTTGTAGGACGTGCACAGCGCCGTACGGAACGTACGTCAACTGCCGAATGAATCACTGCGAGGCTGGAAGCGCAGTATGGAACAACAAGCACAGTCTGTGGACAAGCAGAATCATTGCAAAGCTGTAGGTAATTTTCAGATTTAAAAAGTTACCAAGGAACTTTTATGCTTTTTTTTTTACCAATGACACACCGATTCGCACGGTTGGCTATGGTACGGTGCGAAAGAAGATCAACATGCATCATGTACGGAAAAGGGAATTAAAGGAACGGGAAAGGAATTAGAGAAGAAGTAAAATGGGAAATAACGAGGAGAATGAACTGAGAAATGGGATGACAGGGGCGAGAAAGATGAAGATTAGGAGGAAGAGGCTTCTGTATCAGGGCCTGGATGCTGCTGCACGGAACGGCGTCTGTTTTCCAAGGGGGTGGCTGCGAGCCGTTGCAACCGAAAACTAGCCGGGTAACTGGCGAAACGCGATTTTTCCGAAGAAGTTCCGAAGACGTTTAGTAATGGATAGCGACACCGACATAGACAATGGCGGAGCCAGGATTTTCAGGTAGGGGGGGGGGCAACCCCTCCAGTAATGAAAAACAATAAGAGTTGTTAGCAAGTGAGGACGTGTGCCTTGCTTTTTATTCGACGCGTGTGCGGCGATCGCGCAGCCGTCGATCGAGGGTCGAATTCGAACCGCGTCGTCTGATCGGCATCGCGCTCGCTGAAGGTGTTGATGCCTTCAGGGAAGTCGTGGACTGAATACGCAACTGCGCACAATTCTGAGTCACTTATAACTGCTTTTCCGTTACTTATTGCCAATTATGGACTCAGACTGTTGTCCTATCATCTCATAGAGTCCCTGGTACGTAGTAATATGCTACACAGTGGCAGTGGGGGTCGCAAAATGCCGATTTATTACTAATACAAATTAGGGATTTCGATCGGATCATTGGGGGGGGGGGTCACGTGCCACCCCACCCCCCCACTGGCCCGCCAGTGGTTCACATGGAGGTGGGAGTAACGAATACAGAAGACTGACACGCTTCATTTAAAATCGCTCAAACTTTTTGATTTGCGCTCCAATGAATGTAATTATTTCGCCGGAATAGTCTTTCAATCCTAGAGAAGTGCCAGCCAAAAACCCCTCACGAGACATATCACCTCGGCATTTGATGACGTAAAAAGGCGGACTGTGAGAAGAGGATGAACATGACGGCTGTCTCTTATTCTCCGTTGCAGAGCGACGGATCCTCTCCCCGTGGAAATTCAAAGAACCTCGCAAGTGGTGGAAATTGGCCGCAACACCCCGGAATGCCGTGGTGGCAGTGGAAATGTGAACCCTACGACTGCGCCCCGGAAGGAATGAAGGATTCGTTTGTTTCCTTTCTTTCTTTACTCGACTCACAGATAGACCCTGAGACTCGCCGAGAGACACGCAGACGCGCACAGAAAGCCACAGGCACGCACGGATACCCGCAGACGCGCACAGAGACCGACACACGGGAGCGAAACTCTCCCTCCTCATCCTCCTCAGGTCTAGTGCACGGTCCAGATCTAGTGGGGGGAATCATGAGGTGCCCCAGCAATTTATTCCCATTTACAGCCCTGCGAACTGGCCAGACTCGACTGTGGTGCGGAAAAAACATCGAGCTGGGACTCCCTTCCCGTGGGCATCGATGTGCAACACGCTGGCTTGCCAGCTGAATTCAGTCAGCAAAGTGTGGGCTGATACCATCTGTCCCTTCTGTATGACGGGGATAGAATGTTGCCCCTTTTGCACGTGTGGGTTTTCTACGGCTGCTCGGGCTTGCTCCCACATATATGTGTGTATGTTGCACTTCTTTCGTACCGTACTTAGCGGTGGAAGGACAACACACGAAACACGAATACTAAAGTCACTGATCTGCCGAAACCATCTTCACATTTCGGGAACTGCAGCTCGATTTGCGGTTCCGCGGCTACCGTGAGAAGCAATTCGCACGAATGACGCTAAAATCAAAACTCATCCTAAGGATTATGTTGCATCGTTTCACGTGAGCTCGTGGCCACTTGGAGCGTTCTGCCGCGGGCGCGAGTGGGGTAAACACTCGCGGGGTTTTTGTTTTTGCTCCGCAGCCAACCAGCAGCCGGAGTCACAAACCTCGCAGCTACTGCTCAATGAACTCTACGTGCTAAAAAATTAACCCGTTAAAACTAAGTTTTTCACTATAAGTCCTTTATATGCGTGGCGGCTCGAGTCCTCTCGTCCTCTGGCTTGAGATGGCTGCCACCTATGGGTCAGATGATTGCATGCTAGCATTAAGCAATTGGTAATTAAATATAATATTTTTGTCCTAAAAAGTGTAACTTTTTGAAAAAAAAATTCACGAACATTAATTGTCACGCACAACGAGTCTGTGTGGAAAATGTCAGCTCGATTAGATCACGGGAAGTGGGTTAAAAAACGACCGAAAGATTTGCACGGTCGTAAGAAAGCAAGCAAGCGCGCAAGTGAACTTAATATAAAGGATTTAAAAAGAACAAATAGCGGTTGATTTGACAAACGGGCTGCACAATGAGCAAACATCGCTCGCCGGCGTTCGCTGACGACGATCAGCTGGGTGCTGGGGACAGGGCCGCAAGGCGAGTGGTCACAACCTGATTGAGATTGAGAGAGAGAAAGAGAAGCATCTCGGTTTAATATTCGTGGGTTTTTTGTGTGTGACTCCTGTCACAGTTGAACACTGTCATTTGTCACCACGAGGTGGGGAAGCTTGTAAATGGATGGCCGGTACATTAGTTTGCGTGCACACCTGCACTTATTCAAATTGATAGATGGTTGTTTTTCTTCCTATCCCTCCCTCTTTGCCGCCCCTCCACTCCTCACCCCCACCCCCCCAATTAGCGCATTCTTACAATGCAGTGTACACATGGATGGAGGTGGATGATGAGGGGGTTTTGGGGAGGAGAGGGAGGTGAGGTATGAGGTTGGGTGGGGGAGGTGTGGAGAGGGCCTCTCGTTTGTGGGTCAAGGCAGTTCAAACCCACCTAAACCATTGCATTCTCTCTCAGAGTGGTGGTAATATCAGTTGAGACAGACACGCAGTGAGCGCGTGTGTGTGTGTGTGTTGGGGAGTGGTAGTGTAGTGTTTAGCGCGCTGTGCTACCATCCCAGCGACCTGAGTTCGATTCCCGCTCACGGCCATCACTGGCGATGATTAACTGAATCGGTCCTGGGCCTCCCCTAGGTCGACTCAGCCTCAAATTAGTACCTGGTGTGTTGTATACACGTCGTCACTGGGGAGACAAAGGCGGCCGGGCGTGGTGTTGACCACCCACTCCCTCGTGTACCGTGCCGGTCTTCATAGGTGCTCGCTAACAGCACTTTCCCTCGCAGTCTACTAAGGTTATACGGGGGATATTTGTCTTTGTGCTCAATTCTATTTTTTTAAACCTAGGACCATAAATTGTGCAGGATACATTACATTTAGGTATCTACTCAATTCCCAAAGCATCAGTTATCAGCCATGATCTACCAACTACTGGATGAAGGCCTCCAAAAGCCATCACCATTTCTCACCAAAGTACCAAAAGTATCACTAGATACATACAAAATGGAATAACTCTCCATACAAAACGTTACTAAACGCCACTGGTTTTGGCTTGTGGTCGTTTCTGTATTGGTGCTTTCGATGTTTGTAGAACGTTTAAGCTCTTGGCGATAAGCAAATATCGACAAACGTCGTGAGAAGAATTTTATAATGTTTTATTTTATTATTTTATTATTTCCCTTCTACGTGACTTTACCGAAAGAACCAAGAAGAAGATGAATCCCTGCAGTCACGAAAGCTTTAAATCGAAAAATATCGACAGGCTGTTTGTATCCATCAAATTTTTTTTTTTTACAAATTGCAGTTTCAATTCCTTTCCTAATAATTTTCAGATCAACGCCCACTGGGTTCAGTGTAAAATGTTGGACTCCTCAAACACAACTAAAAGCCAGACCGTGTTCCAGCGCAGGCTAATAGCGGTGTATCATTTCCAGTGTGTATGTCACAATTAAAAATATGGTTTCAAGTTGCTGACAGCGATTGGATTATCAGACTGAGTGATGGACGTGGGCGTTGGAAGAGTGAGCACGCGATGATCGTAGGTGCGCTCGCAGCGGCCGAATTCACTTTAAATCACATTCTTCCCGAATGATCAACTTTAATTCACAATAAAGACACACGCTTTTGTCACACTGACTTTGCAGCGGTTCACAAGCAGATATAACAAGAAAAAGAACACATTCGGCAATAAAACTATGGCCCCAAATGGAATATATAGACTGTAATTCCTGGTTTAGCGCGTTTGATGCATTCCCGAAAAGCGTCGCATGAAGTGAAAAACGCGTTTAGCGAAAAAATAAATCCCCGTAAATGATGTACGGATACAGTTTGGCGAAATACGATGTTAGGCACACGCAGTGAGATGGCCGGACCAAATAACCGAGGACACGCCGCCGCGTGACTGTATCCTTCCGCGTTGCTGTATCCTTCCGCTCGGCCCACGCAGCTCAAGAAAGTAGTTTGTCGACATGCAGTCAGAAACCGCGTTATAAAAGGTGCCCGTTCCGCGTTATAAAAGGTGCCCGTTCTGCGTTTAGCGAAACGTGTCTCGTCATGGAAGAAGCGCTTTATAACGAGAACGCGTGGGTGTTAACACCATGCGTTTGGCGAGGACTTACCGTATAATAGATGACGTTTCGGGCATTGACCCTTCTTTATAGCAGACGCATGCTTTGAGATGTCCGTTCGTCCAAACTTTTGAGAGGTGGAAAGAGGTTACACGTGGATTAGAGTATATTCACACGTTAGTGACATAATTGAAACTGTAAATAAAAGCATGTCTAGAAAGGGTTGATGGTCTCTTGTTAAGACTTGCTTCTCTGTGGCGAGAGAGGGATGGCACGCGCCCCAGAGGATGAAATCAGTTCGCGTTGCAAGTGCTGGGTGGACTGTTGCATCCCCGGGATCGCGGGCGATGTTGGCAGCTAGGGGAGGTCTTCATTCAAAAGTGGATTGACCATGGCAGATGATATAGATGATGATCCATTTTTTTACACGCTTTTTATGAACTCACTCTGATGTATCCTCAAATATTGTAACAAAAATGTTACCCACTTCCCAATGTGGTATCGACTGCAAGCTTGGTATACTTATGTCATACTGATGACAATACTATATTCTATCATAAAAAAGATATATTTTTTAAACATTATTTTTTACATGTTTGTTTCGGCTTGGGTCTAATTGTCCACGATTGACGTTGGCTGTAAATCACCACGGCCCCTTACGTTATGGCAAGCTTCGGGGCCACTTTCTAGAGTCGTGGAGTTCTTCCTTTACTAGTAGGGTACATTTCATTAAAGCGTGTTTAATTTTTTTTTTAAGTATTACTTTTTTACGTGTAAGCGCCGGTTTTGATCGTCATAGTTCCGTTGCTGTACTGCATTCAAGGAGGCAATCTTTAAAACCCAGCTTTAAATTAAAACACCCATGAAACCCACATTGATTGTAAGTCTGTACTGCAGAGCATACTGTGCATGGTTTGGTTCGATTGGCTTAGTTTCGCCCCGTATGCTAATGCGTCTATAGTTACACGAGCACTTTGCACTGACAAACACGTAACGGTGAGCGTTGTGTCAATGCATCAGAAGGCCATTCGTAGTTAATTAAAAAAACAAATTCAGGCGATTCATTCGCCATTTGTCAAATCACACTGAATGCGACTGAATTTAATCAGACTTGGTAAGCTAAGACGTTTGAACCTGGTCAGTGCTTCGATGGGTGGATCACCAGGGCTTACCAGGTTTTGGAGGTTTTGGCTGTGCGGTGGCCAGGAGATGGCAGGACAAAACAATGGGTGATTTAATCCATCTGCGTGGAGTGTTATCCCGTCTCGTATGAATGGATGTTCTCCGGTCTCTCCACTTTTCTCCCATATGACAAACTCATTACTAATATTGGCCAAACATATGAATGCTACAGGATTATTGGAAACTTGAGACTCAATGAGGCTTTCCTGTGCATGTAAAGGAAACGACTATGCGTGATGTATGAAGGTAGAGCGGTGGCGTTGTGGTTAACACACTGCCCGCTGATCTCAACGGACCTGAGTTCAATTCCCGGCCACAGTTAACACCAGAGGCGAGTGACATCGCCTGGCCCTCCACTGTTGACCAGCGTGGTGAAGTATAGTCAAACGAATCTCACGGCCGACACGGCATGGGTGAAGGCTTCATACGGCCGTGGTTTCACAGGCGGGTTGTAAATTACACATTTCAAATAATAATTGCTCGGATTTTTATTTTATAGGATAATGCGGAATAATGCAAACGTCATACCGACGGCCGGGCGGTAAGCGGGAATGAACGCACTTAACATCACGGAATATAATTCACTCGTAAAATGATTACGGGATATTCTATATCGGCCCAAATGAACTTGTGTATGTTAATTACCCGCCATCTGCCAAAATAGATCGCGTGCTCCAGGCGAGGAGGACTCTTTTATCTTCCCACTGTAATGAAACTTAATCCAATGAGCAAGGCATTTGCCAGATAAATCATGGGGCCGTTTTTAACTGTATTATCTTAATCTGATAATCGGGACACAGCGAGGCATCTCTGAATGTGCGTTGTGTGGATGTACGAGACGATGTGGCATGCATACAGGGAGGCGCTGCCGATGGCTCTTGTGGCTCTATGATTTTTACGCGCGCACGCGCACACACACACGCACGCAAACACGCGCACGCACACACATACACGCACACACACGCACACGCGC
>JAAXLI020003198.1:0-11307 GCA_014621495.2 Entosphenus tridentatus | reverse complement strand
TTCTGCACTTAGCCTGGAAGATATCTGGAGAAGTCTGAATAAATCTTAATAAATTTCACCCTGCTCTCATTGGTGAAGAATGCCCCATGAGCGCTTGGACTAGCCTTAGAGAATCGCCATATCCTGTCCCAAGTCTGCGGTGTGATTTCCTGGGGCAGAGACCTTTCCCACAATTTCGTGGTGGCCAGTCTCAAGACTGGGTCCCCCTCTCTCGGAAGCCAGTAGGCCTCGGATAAACTATATTTATGTTTAAGAGTCTCCAGCTACCTAATAATTGAGTGAGCTAAAATCCCAAGGTTCTTTTCCAGATATTTCACTCTTGCATCCATAATTTGTAGGTATCTGAAGAATTGAGAGTGTGAGATATCATATTTCATTCACACCTCTTCAAAGATAATAGGTCCTTTACCCTTTATAGACCAAGGATATCCCAGCTGTCCCAATTTATGATCTTAAGGGGCATCCTCCAAAGAAAATCGGTGCCCAAAAGACAGGGCACAGCCAATGTTCTAGAAACCAACACCATCCCTGTCAACTCAAAGTTTCCAACGAGGACTTTCGCCAATATTTGGTCTATAATGCCCAAACTCCTGCCATTCGCGGCCACACATGCACTATTGACCTGGCAAAGACAACAGGATCTCAGCGGCAAAGACTTAAAAATATGCTCATAAATCATACTAGCCGATGCTCCTGTGTCAATCAGCACCCTGAACTCTATCCCCTGAACATGGCCAACTACCGCAGACGACCCCACCGCCGCTGCCACGACACGGTGCGCCAACGCGTTCCACTGCCCCGCGAACCGCGGCCACCCGTTCAACACCAAAGTCTGTCGCACGCGCGCTGTAACACGATGAGGGATGACGATGTATGAATCCGACGCGCTCAACAAGCTCAACAAGGGGGATGCATGAAGAAACCAGGAGCGGCGGTGATGCCGATGGGAGAAATGGCGTTTGGAGCCATCCGACCGACTGCTGTGGAGACTGGGGACACAGGGACACCTCAAGCAGCAGCAACGACAAAGGCACCATCGCCGGAGACAGCGCCCGCGGCGAGAGAGAGAGAATGGCTGGCCGACCTTGTCGGCTGGAGCCGGTGAAGGAGTTCGTGGTGGTGGGTGGTGTGGGGGGCCTTCATCCGAGGGTTGAGGCCGCTTATCAGGTCTTGGACTGGTCCGAGGCTGAAGCACTGAAAGCATTGCCGATGGCCTTGAATGATGAGACCTTCGCCATCTTCAAGGTTATACTGGCAGAGTGGAGGACCTCACTGCAAACGGCTTGTCGCGAGATGGTAGAGGTCTTCGATCCGCCATTAAACGCCAAGAAAAAAATTCTGCAGTACAGGCGACAGGAAGCCGAGTTGCCCTTCGCCTAGCGCAGTGCTCTAATGGTGCTCTGTGTGGTGGCGAATGGGGGTAACATGGAAATCATGGGCCAAATCGAGGCGCAGGAAAAACATTGGGGAGCTCGCCTTGACGGGACCTATATTAGTTTCAAACACGCCGGGGGGTTCCATGCCCTGTTGAGAATCGATCTCTTAAAAAAATTGCCTTCTCTGGATACTCACGGACCAGGGTCAGTGAGTGAAAAAGTGTACTGAGAAGGAGGTGCCAGTAAATGCGCTGGTCAATGAGTCCGTGAGTTTACCTTCAGGCGTGCAAATGTTGCTAACGTTACAGTACCGGAAACAAATAGTCAAACGCAGGCCGTTTTGCCAATTGTGATTCCTCCGTCAAATGTGGCGACCCACAGGTTGACATTAGCAGGGGCGCAACCGGTTCAGAGAATGAACCAAAAAACTGTTCCAACGAGTATTAAATATCGGGGAGCATCCAATCGCTCTTCAGACGGGGACTGTGCTAGCACGTGAGCGATGCCTATAGCTCTCAAAACGAAGGACCCAATGGAGACGGTGGTAGCTGGAGTCGCTAACGATGTTTCATCAGCTGAGGAAAATTGGTTAGACAGGCTGTGTGATGAAAATGAGGAGTTGTCATAAACACAAAGGAACAAACTAAGAGAATTACTCCTGCAATTCTCGGATGTATTCACCAGGGGACAGTATGGCATAGGCCGCATGTCCTTGGCAGCGCAACACATTGACACGGGAAATTCGCCCCTTATTCGGCTAACTTCGTATCGCATGAGCCCAATAGAGAAACTACACGTGCAACAGGATGACATGCGAGCTGTGGATGACATGTAAGCAGCGGAGATAATTTCTCCATCCACCAGCCGTTGTGAGGCTCCGGTTGTGCTGGTGAAAAAGGCAGATGTCGATTTTCGTCGTCTAAATAAGGTTCCATTGGCTGATGAATGTCCACTCCCGCGCATTGACGAATGATTACACGCATTGTCAGGAGTAAAAATAAAATCCACACTGGACTTGCTCTCGGGATTTTGGCAACTGCCCTTTAAAGAAGCTTCGAAGCCTGAAAACAGCGTTCCGTCCACTTCAAAGGCTGTACCAATTCAATTGTCCCGATCTGTCTTCAAACTATTCCTGCTACATTCCATAGGCTAATGGAACTTGTTTTAGGAGGGCTAGAATGGGACTCATGCCTAATATACCTGGATTAAGTAATCGTTTTCAGTCGCTCGTTGGACGAACAGTTATGCCGATTGCATGCGGTATTATCCAGGGTACGCGCAGCCAACATCAGTGCGATATCTGAGTCACCTGGTGAGCGAAGTCGGGTTTTACTGCGGATGCAGAGAAAACTGCATGCGTGCGAAATTGGTTGACCCCCAAATTCGTGGGTGATATACAGTGTTGTTGGATTCCCATCTCATTGTCCGAAAAATGTCCACAATTTTGAAGCCCCTGCACGCTTTGACAGCCAAGAACCACACGTTTCACGGAGGGATAGATGAGGAAACTGCCTTTGTCACGCTGCGCGATTGGCTCACAGATGCTCCGTCCCTAGCATACCCGAACTTCTCCCTTCCCTTCATCCTAGACACAGATGCCAGTGATCTGGGGATAGGGGCTGTTTTGTCTCAGGTGAAGGGCGGGGTGGAAGTGGTCATTGCCTATGGTAGTCGCGTGTAACTCGCCGATAATTGGTGGCAATTGTGTACTTTGTACTGCTACACAGACCCTGTGTAGCAGTACACCGATCACGCCGCCCTACAGTTATTTTAGGGCATAGAACGACCGTCGGGTCGTTCTATGCCCTAGAGAAATTGCAGAAGTACTCAAACCAAATTGTACATCGGAAGGGCCTAATACAGAAATGCCGACGCATTGTCAAGGCTGCCCCAAGGGGACCCGTGTGTGTGTGTACATCGGGTGCTGGGCGATGTAAGTCTACGATCCTGGAAACGCTGGTGATGATAGCAGCAGTTCAGCCCGTTGAACTACCAGCAAAGGAACCCTGCAGGGACTGCTTTTAGGTCTGACGTACAGAGAGTGGGGACAGCTGCGGCTTGACGATGCCATAATGTTACCCCTGCGCTGCTGGGTAAAGGCAGAACTATCCATGTCAACCTCTCCAATGAGGTCTCAGATTGTACTGCACAAGGGGTTGTTGATGTGGTGGGATGGGATCGCTTGCCGGCAAGGTCTGCTGGTGTCCATATCCGTGCGAGGTAGGTTGACACGGGAAATTCACGCATCTGGGGTGCTGAAAGACACTGTTGACCCTGCAATGTGATTATTACTGGCTGCGTATGTCTGCTGATGTAAATGACTTGGTTGCGGGTTACACGGAGTGTGCACGTCAGAAACCACCAGCACACAGGTCACAGCCTCCCTTACAGGCCATTGTTGTATCGAGTCATTGAATTGGTCGCTCTCTTTATTCTCAAGGCTTTTCCATGCTCACCAAGGGGTAACACATTTATCCTGGTGGGGGTTTAATATTTCATAAGGTGACCGATGGCAGCATCAATTACGGATGTGTTACTTCACGGGTATGTGATTGACAAAGGCCCTCCTGAACAGCTCCACACCAATCAGGGATGACATTTTTTGACAAAACTCCAAAGAGAGGTGTGCGAGGCACTGGGCGCAAATAATGTATGCATTTCCTCATACGTATGGTATGGTGGAATGGCTAAACATAACCATAGCATATCAATGATCTGCCAAGTCGTAGATATGACGCAAACTGACCGAGATCTCCATATTCTGCAGTTGTGGCAGCATATAGGCTGGCCCCACATGCCTCCACGAGATTTTCTCCCTTCGACCGCATGCATGGCAGGGAACTTGAACCTCCCATAGAAACGCAGCTGGTTTAGACTCTAATAGGAGTGTCCAATCGGCCGGCATCCTTAGAGGTCACACTCGACTGACTTCACAAAGCACAGACAGCGGCAATGGCGAACACCAGGAAAGGTCAGGCCACTAATGAGCGAAATATAATGCGATGGGTTCATACACTTCCCTGGGCAGTTAGCGACAAAGCATGTCTGCATTGCCCGCAGTTCCTATTACGTACCTCTCCAAAATTGCAGCGGGCATGGCAGGGCCAAGTCGACACTGTCGATGTAAAGTAGCCACAATGCGTATGTATATAGTCATGACATCGCCGTTGGTATATTCATCCATCGCGCCTAAAGCCTGATCTTTATCATCACCCATGCACCTCATCTCCATTCCCTATTCTGCTGGAGTCTAGGGTGTCCGACAAGCCACTATAGCCGTCAGCAGCACCCATGCCACATGTGCATAATCCTGTGCCACCCACAGAACCAAGAGTAATGCAGGACAGCTCACCACGGGACCCTAAAGAGTTCATTGGTCTGGCTATGAGGACCCGTGCAAGATTCGCACGAGGGTGCTGACACTGTTCCTGGACGGAGAAGGGGATTGCTGCACCTCGTTCCCACAATCTTGTTGTTATCAACTTTTGATGGAAGCCAGCGCTGAAATACGTTGGAGGCAGATGAAGGGATATCGGATTCAGTATGCAAGTAAATTTGAGTGCTTTCCTCATAGCAATGACGCTTTAGGCCGATATTTCAGAGCATATGACCCAGTGCGACCAGATGAATACGAAAGAGAAAAGAGCCAAAAACTGAATCCCGAGAAACTGTAAATGAAACAGGGCTGGGAGATTTAAAATCTCCCTTGATATACGAGCTGTTCCCATTTAGCGAGATAACATCTCAACTAACGGAGAGCAGTAACTAAAACCCTCATGATCAATCAAGATATAGTGATCGATGGTGTCAAAGGCTGGACTCATATCCAGCAAAGTGAGAATACTGGGTGAGCCAGTCAGCAGCAACAAAAAGGTAGTTCACCACTTTAACCAGAGCTGTACCAGTGCTATGTCCGTCCCTGAACCCAGACTAGAATGGATTCAGCAATTCATTTAGGACAGACGATGGTCCAACTGCAAGGTAACCAGGCCTTCAAGAACCTTAGATATGAAGGGTCGAATAGCGATTGGGCGATAGTTATTCGGAACCTCTGAGTAAATTCCAGTCTTTTTCAGGAGAGGAGTGATAGCTGCAAGTTTGAAATTGTAAGGGACCAGAGCTGAGAGATTGATTAAAACGTTGGAGACAAATGGGCAGAGTAAATGTTCTTGAATTTATTTGGTAGGGACGGGATCGAGTGAGCAAAAGGTGGGTCGGGACTGAGAGACCAAATTAGAAATGGTTGATGGGGCAACCTCGGAAAATACCGATAACGGACTCCCCAGGAATGACAGGGGAATTTTTTGGCACAGGGGCAGGGGAAAAAGATGAGGTAAGTCGGAGTTGGATGTTGTACATTTTATCCAAGAAAAATCTGAAATTTCTCGCATTCATCATTGGAATGAGAAGATGATGGCTGAGATGGTGGCTTTAACATCCGATCAATCGTAGCAAAAAGTGCTCTTGGGTTTATAACATTGTTTGCAATTATATTTAAGAAGAAACAAGCTCTAGCATGGTGTAAATCATCTCTGTATATTGATTGATGTCTAAAAATCTGTAAATGCACTGTAATACCGGATTTCCTCCAAGTCTCTCGAATTTTCACATGATTGCCTTTAAGGAGTGAAACCCATCACAAAACCAAGGCACACGTTGAGTAGCAGACATTTCCTTGGATTTAAGTGGGCCAAGGTATCAGGGATGGATTCTAGATTATCATTGTAAACCTTCACCATGTCATCTAGCGGGTAAGTAATCAACTTCAGAAGTCTGTGCTACTGCATTTGAAGATAAATCTGGGATGAAAGCCTTGATCGGACGAAACATGATTAGCCTCCTTCTGATAAGATTAGGTGGAGGCAATGCCACAGTGAAAAGTACAGGCAGATGATCAGAAAGGCCAGGATCAACAGGCTGTATATATAAAATGCCAAGCCCACGTGACCATGGCTGTGAGTGAGTATTCACATTTTGGGTGAGAAAAAATTCGTCTAGTAGAGCCAAAACGTCCCCAGACAAGGAGCATTTCTGGTAATCGACATGTATATTAAAGTCGCCCACCATAAGCATCCGGTCATAGGTTGGCGACAGCACTGTGAGGAGCTCGAAAACTCTTGGCTTTGGAAAACGATATACAAGTGCCAGAAGCAAGGGACGAACACTTCTCCACTCAAAAGCTACATTTTTGGAAAGCAGGCATGGCCACAGGCCGCGGCACTCACGGTACATCATTTCCAAACCACCTCCCCTGCCAGCGAGATTAGCCACTCGAATGACAGTGGAAGGGAAGGGTATTCGAATTTGAATGGCGGGGTTGGGGAACACGGAGTGAGGGACCGTTTATCGAGACTCTTTTAAAAATGGCGTAGACAGTGTGCGTAATAAACGCAAACCCACGTGTGCTGGCATGCCTCTTGACTACAATGGTTACTGTTCCCATGACCTTCACTCATTGATTCCTCTACACATGTTGAAAACTCGGTCTAACACATCGTCTCATTCGCTTCATATATATTGTGTTCAACTACCGTATAGTGGAGCAGATAACAGGAACTTTCACTAAAATGGTATTTTCTCCTGGGATCATTTAAAAAAGACACTTAAAATCCAAAGATGGCCACCGTCTTTTCAAGATGGCTACCATATTTTTACAAACTGTCAATTTTTGATACATTCTGTGCATCCCAGACCCAAGTGATAACATTTGCATCTTCCATGACACTCTGTCTTAGAGCATCAATTAGTCAGTTTTTGGAAACTGTTTGAAATAGATGGAAGCACAGCCCAGACGATCCTCCACATTTCACCTTCCTGTAACCATCCCGAGTAAGAGGGGTACTGAGTTACTGGTTGGTGCACTACCGACTGACTGCACACCATACAGATAAAATACGTCCCATCATCCTTGGTTTGGCTTTGCCTTGCTGGCACATCCTGTAAATGCAGGGACGACTACTTATTGTGGCGGCTTATCAGGGAGTATTTGGGACGGTAACTGCATTCTGAGAAATAATACATTATCTGACACTAAACTCCACGCTGAGTTGCAACGCACTGATATTTGCAGGTGGTGCTGTTAAATATATAATGTATTTTTTATAATTACAATTATGAAAAATTTGTTTAAATGTTTTTTTATTGTATAATATTAATATGGTTGTGTGTGGTTGAGTGGTATTAAGAATGTGTGTGTGTTGTTAAGTGTAATGAATGATTGTAATTACAAAAAAAAAGATTGAGTGATTAATATCGATGTATATAATTGGGACGCGATTATGCATAAAGTTATCACAAGTTCTTATTATTATTGGCTCTCGTTATCTCGGGGTGTGTATTATCAATTGTGATAATTTCAATGATTATCGCTTTAACATTTACTGATTCTCGCTTCATCAATTATACGTAATAATGTCAAGTCTCAGTATTCAGATCTCACCGCAGGATAACATTTTCGAAATTGAAACAATGCGTTAGTTAGGAAAGGAGCACTCGGACCCTGCTTTATATGACAAACTTTAATATAAATTTACTCTAATATCCAAAAACACTTATCACTAGAATAGCAACAACAGTAAACATGCAAATATACGTACTCATAAATCCGTACTGAATGATTATAAAAGCATTAACGGTCAAATCTCACGATCACATTATTAAAAGAGAACAATAGGAAAACACCTCCAGATGGCAATATTCGTATGGAATGAATGCTCATAAATGCGTATGAAATGGTTAGAAAGTATCAACGATCGGATCTCACGATCCCGTTATGAAAACAAAAACCCGGCTAATGTCTTATGGTAACGCAACAATTCGTTTGTTATGGTTTGTGATGCATGCAAGCTGCGATTCTTCTTGGCCCACAACCTGTACAAGGTACAGTTGGAAAATGGTAAAGTGAATGTAAAGTGAATGTTCCATCTTCTGTCATCGCTCTTACGGAAAATACCTCCAGTCCCACAAAGATGCGGAGAACGTCAGTCTTGGTTCACAGCTGCAGTGCGCTCCCGACTCTAGTCAGCACGCTGCCAGTCAGCCGTCAGCTGCTGCGCTGCACGCTCACAGATTGTCTGCACGCCAGGCTCGATCTGCAGCTGGAGCATCCTGTTTCCACGCTGGCCCAGCATGCTGCCTGTCAGCAGCCTTGGGAGTGGCTTGATTCGCGAGCACCTTTGGTCTTTCACCCTCAAGAGATCCCACGCCGTGCAGCGGCCTGCACGTGTCCACACACTCTAACACGCTCTCAGCCTCTTGACCTCATCCAATGTCAGTCACTGGGCTCGACCAACAGAACGTTTACATCCGATAGCTTGGACAATATTTCCAACTCTTAGCTTATTACAATACAACTTCTCGAAGTCCTTGACTCTACAAGTGACTCAAAATATGCAGAAAAGCGTAAAATAAAAATTTCAGCAAAACTTAATCGGCCTTAGCAAGAACTCAACTCTCAACTACTCAGAGCCTTTGCCTCTGCAAATCTCACTCTTAGCCGGATTAGGAGTACTATCCCCAGTCTGCCAATGCATGACTGACGAATACGATATTTGTATGCTGTTTAATAGGAATTTCTAGCTTATTTAATTATTTACCTGAGACATCAAAAGCTCATACCACTTTCATGCCCCTCGAGCATTCATCGGGTCAGACTTGGGTCATCCTTGCTTCTGGCTCTGTAGACATCCTGGCACCTGATGTCATTAACCCCTATAAAACTCCCTTCCTCCGGAGGTCATCCCAAAACTTGTGTAGAAACACAGACCTACTTGATTGCCCCTTGGAATGTCTATCGACTCATAAATGTGGGCCCCTTGATGTGGTGTATGTGTAGCACAAGTTTAAGTCGACTCAGCCTGAAAGTCGACTTAGCCTTAAAGTGAATACCTCCTGGAGCATGCAATGATAGCCACTGGATAGACAAAGGCGGTCAGACGCTACTTTGGTTGTATCCTCTGAATACATTACGTTGGTCGCGTAAATTGACAATTATAATATAGATCTAAAAATACCTATTGTGGTCCTGAATGATCCTTAAGTTCAACCCTTCAACCTGAGCTTCCATAATTTCATTATTATTCAGTTTCACATGCTTAATCCAGACTGTGTGTCATGACAGTAATTGTTAATGAGGACATGTAACATAGTCATATGAAACCTTTTGACCCTAAGCTGTAATGTCATATAACAGTACAGTACATCCTATTATCAAATTCACGTTTAATTCCATGATGTTTAAGAATATTAATATGCGGTGTTTTTTTTACGCTCAGGACACACTGAATCAACAAATAGGCAATATCACATTTAATAATCTTTTTTTTTTTAAGACATTGGCATTCACTTGTTTGCACATCATCACGTTGTCCAAAGAATTATGCATACAACCAATCTAATGAGTTGTAAAAATTGTTAAATATTTTATTTCATGCTCATGAACATAAAAATCGACTCTTAATCATCCAATAGTGGACAACTCGGTCACAATGTCTTTTACGCAAACATAAATTATTGTCGGCCATCTTGGGAAATGGCTGCCAACTTGGATTTTCAAGTGGCTAACTTTTTTTATGAAAAGATTGACCATTGTGACTATCTCTGGCCAGCTCCATGCTTGAATCACAAATTTAACGAACCCTGTGAAAACAGCACTAATCTGTTCAACTCATGCTGCAGGTTCACGACACGTATCTCCTCTTTGTCTTCCCACACTGCTCGAATTTGGAATGCCATCCTATTGACCCTTTCCCAAGTTTATACAATAACCTTTATTAATTCAATAAACGTGATAACCATTGCACCTATAATAGTGTTGTTTATTGCAGGCAGCCTGGCGTTTAGGGCCAATGCTCACTAACCGTCATCAAAAAGGTAATGGTCGATAGTATTTACATCCATAACTGTGCAAATGATTAATCTTGTCATTCAAGAACAAAACTGGCAGAAGGAATGCTCAAATAAAAAATAAATTATATATGACTGTGTAGATTTTTGCGACTGTGCTGTCGATATGGGTGATGTGTTTCTAGGGCTGTACAGTGTTTTGTCGGGCAAGATGTCCACGTTTCTCTCCAAGTGCTCGGAACTTCTGCAGAAAATGAGTGAAACATTGGACATCATATCCAGCAACAGTTCAACCCAAAAAGCATACGAGAGCGAGATGCTGTATTATTTCAGACACATTATGAAATCTCACCACATGGGGATGCTGACATGAAAATAACATGCATCATTGAATAAGGAAGGAGCTTTCTTTTTACTCGTTTTTTTTCTCCAGAGGTCGTGACAATATTCATACATAACACGTAGCTACTCATAGCCAATATGGTGCAAAATGGATGATTGGCGTAAGCCACGCAATAATCTGCACAATCGTTAGGACCATCCACCATCTGACACAGCTAAACAAATGAAATTGTGTCACGTGCATGAACGTTTAATGCACCAATTATTATGCTTTGAGTTCACTTGTAAGTTGAAGAACAATTCTCCCAACAAAACGTGGTAATTTACAACGTTTAGTTTGCAGTTTTTAATCGTCATCAGGACAAGAGTCAGGAAAACGAAATAACTGTAACCTGACCTGGATTCCTAAATAGGTGTCATGATCTCATAGGAGTAACCAACACAAATTAAAATAGATATTAACCATGACTATGTATTTTAGCAAACATTACGCAAATATTTACAGACCAATGAGCATAATATTAAATTCGAATGATTGATTATGACTTCATAGATATACAAGCCTGTAGCAGGATAGCATTTTATAGATTGAATAAAAAACCCAGGTGACATCTGTCTTTTTATATATTACGGACGTTTTGCATGTTGAACTTATTTCAAATCGTATGTAGCCAACCGTGCTAATCATTTTAATCATTTTTCGATTTAAAGCTTTCGTGACTGCAGGAATTCATCTTCTTGGTTC
>JAAXLI020003196.1:0-11310 GCA_014621495.2 Entosphenus tridentatus | reverse complement strand
GAGAGGGTGAGTGAGGGTGAGTGACAGGGTGAGTGAGAGGGTGAGTGTGAGGGTGAGAGTGAGAGATTGAGTGAGAAGGGTAGTGTGAGGGTGAGTGAGTGAGAGGGTGAGTGTGAGGGTGAGGGGGGTGAGTGAGGTTGAGAGAGGGGGTGAGTGAGGGTGAGAGAGGGGGGTGAGTGAGAGGGGGTGATGGAGGGTGGGTGAGTGAGGGGGTGAGAAAGGGGGTGAGAGAGGGTGAGTGAGAGGATGAGTGAGGGTGAGTGAGAGGGTGAGTGAGGGTGACTGAGAGGGTGAGCGAGAGGGTGAGTGAGGGTGGGGGGTGAGGGCAAGGGTGAGAAAGGCGGAGAGCGTGAGCGGGTCTGTGCTTGAATGACAGCGAAAGGGTGACGGGGTGAGTGAGGGTGAGTGACCGGGTGAGTGACAGGGTGAGTGAGAGAGGGTGAGTGAGAGAGGGTGAGTGACAGGGTGAGGGACTGAGGGTGGGTGAGGGAGGGGGTGAGGTGGGGTGAGTGCTGCTGTGAGTGAGGGTGAGGAGGGGACACGTCTTCTGTTCGTCCAGGAGAGATGCGCTGGCTCGCAGAGACTCCTGCGTTGGGTTTTTATGTTGAGATATTTTCAGGCAATTGCCGTATTGACGAGTTGTGTTTATCATACACGTGGGGAGGAAGCCGGAGCACCCGGAGATACCCCTCGCGCGTGAGGGGGCAACGCTTTGAGAAGGCGATTAGTCCACTTGCCGTACCGCCATATCATGGCGAGCCAGGGTATGGAACCTCGACGCCTATTGGAAGGGATATTCACAGCATTTGTGCCATCCACCAACCCTTGCCTCCACAGTGCTCGACTACAGGCGTGCGCCACCACCGCCCGTGTCACCCACCAACCCACCCACCCACCCAGCCACCCACCCAGCCAGCCACCCATCAACTCACCCACCCACCCAGCCACCCACCCACCTGCCCAGCCACCAACACACCCAGCCACCAACCCACTCAGCCACCAATGTCCTCAAGCATTGAGGCATTGGTGCCCATCTTGTTAAAAGTAATGATCCAGTGGTCGAAATTCCACATTCCAAAAGCCGATGCATTTTAAAGCCACTGCTGACTTCACCCCACATAAAGTGATATTTTTTATCGACCCCGGAGAAATGATGGGCTGAGTCGTAGCTTTGAAATGAGGTGGAATTAGGTTTTCCCTGAAGTACATCCCTCCCTAAATGCCAAGGCACTATGTTTCTTGTGGAATTGACTTCCATCGGACAGGTTTACAGTGTATTTGTGGATTGCCCATGTGTTTCTCAGAGCTGTGGAGCTGAGTGTGGGAGATGGCGGTGTCCGTGGACATCAAACTGAAGCGTGCAAACAAGGTCTACTACGATGGGGTGAGGCGCTCTCACTTCTTCACCTCTTCACATCGTCATCTCATTTCATCTTAAACATCATCATGGTTGCCATCTGATCATCTTTTTATAATCGGCAATGATCTATCCACTGCTGGATGAAGACCTCTGAAAGCTGTCCCTCACGATCCCGTGGTGTAGCAATCCACGCGGCACCTGCACGCGAACTCATTCCATCGCTCCATCTCCACGGTAGACGTCCTCTAAGAGCCGCGTCACAGCAGTGTGATAGCTAGTCAAACGGAGAGTGTGCGCGTGCACGCGGAGCAGGAGACGGTGTCGGGGCTCGTGGTCATCCAGGGCAGAGACACCGTCCAGCACCAGGGCATCTCCCTCGCGCTCGAGGGCACGGTCACGCTGCAGCTCAGCTCCAAGAGCGTGGGCGTCTTCGAGGCGTTCTACAACTCCGCCAAGGTGCACGTTGCCACCACCGCTGTCACCGGTGCCACCACCACCACCGTCACCACTATCACCACAACCACTACCGCCACCTCTGCTGCCAACTTCGCCGCCGCCACCACCACCACTGCCACCACCACCAGCACCAACGACACCGCCACCACCAACATCGCCACCACCAAGGCCACCACCGCTGTCGCTGCCGCCGCCACCACTATCACCGCCACCACTACCACCGCCACCGCCGTGCTCCCAACCCACGGCTCTGCCTTCAAATCCATTATCATCATCATCGTCCTCACTGTCGTCACCATCATCGTCATCATTGTCAAGTCATCATCATCATCGGCCATGGTCAATCCACTATGAGGTGAAGGCCTCCCAAGCTGCCACCATCTCTCACGATCCCGCAATGTCACAAAAGACAACGCCTTCACAGACTGTAGGGGCAAGTGCTGTTAGCGAGCACCTATGAAGGCCGGCACGGTACACGAGGAGGTGGGTGGCCGAGTCGACCTAGGGGAGGCCCAGGACTGGTTCAGATAATTGTCACTGGTTATGGCCGTGAGCAGGAATTAAACTCGGGTCGCTGGATTCATAGCGCAGCACACTCACCACTACACCACCGCTCCCTCTCACGATTCCGCGATGCAATAATCCATCCGGCACCTGCACACCGACTAATTCCATCTCTCGCTCCACCTCCACGGTCAGCCTCGTTCCCTCGCTTGGCTGCCACGGGTTCCAGCAGCGGCCCGTCTATCACGCTGCTGCCTTCCTAGGGGCACTGTGGTGGCGAGATGTTATCTCCCTCGCCTGGTATGCAGGAGGTCCTGGGTTCGATCCCGACCTTACACCTGCATATGTGGAGCTTGCATGTGCTCCCCATGGTTGCGTCGATTTTTGTCCGGGTCTTTTGGTTATTCCCTCCACATTTAGAATCAACATCACGTGTTTAGAGTATTTGGCTGCTATAAATTTTCGCGTGATAAGCCACTTCATTGAGCTTTCATTTGTGGCCAGGTCACTTCTGAATAAGAATCATATAGCTCAGTGGGCCTTGCCTGGTAAATTTTAAAGTTTAGTTTAGAGTTGATGATAGCGTCACATCGCAGCGCTCCGCCCAAACGGGTCAGGCTGCGCCGTCGCACGTCCGACACCGCCGCCGCGTCTGTTCACGGGATTCGTTGCCGGCGATGTTTCTTCACAGCCCGTGCAGCTCGTCAGCAGTTCCATGGAGGTAGCGAAGCCGGGGAAACTGCCGTCGGGGCGCACGGAGATGCCCTTCCAGTTCCCTCTGAGAGCCAGCGGCAGCAGCAAGGTCCTGTACGAGACCTACCACGGAGTCTACGTCAACATCCAGGTACGCAGCGCTCGTACGTGCATGCTTGCGTGCGTCCGTACGTCCGTGATGCCGGGCCCACACCTGAGCGATCGCTCACACAGCTCGGTTGCATTGCAACAGAACATGCTTGTTTGGTGACGTGTCTGCAACTGGTTGCTTTGGAGATGAGATGGACTCCGACTTCCGGCGATTTGTCGTTGACATATTTAATCACAGGACACGTTCGCGAGTTACGATCGGTCGTTACGATCCCGATGACGTGGGTGGAGGGTGGAGCCAACCCAGGGGTCAGCAACCAAAATAACAAGAAGAGCCATTTATTTTTGGTGAATTCGGTCAAAAAAACCTCAACATTTCAAGAGCCGCAATGCATGTGAATACAAGATGGTCCTTAATAAATAATGTCACGAAACAATCCTAAATAAGCTTCAGGTTGCCTACCATTGCCCATGGTGAACTGATCTCCCAAGGTCAAGGGTCGGCAACCAAAATAACAAGCAGAGCCTTTATTTCTAATTGGGTAATAAAAAACCCTCAATATTTCAAGAGCAGCACTGCAGTCCATAAAGAACCGCATGCAGCTCCGGAGCCACAGGTTGCCAACCCCCCCTGGACTAACCGGACAAGGGACGTGGGCCAGGCACAACTTTGTTGTGCTACTGCTCGGCTCGGACAAAGCCGTCGTGGGTAATGGTTACATAATGCCACTGACCGCTCGGGAACACGGCACACCCGTGTCCGGGACTGTGGGAGCATGCGGCGCGTGTCCCTGGTTTGGTGGAGCTGGCGGTGTGCGTGTCTCTGTGCGTTTCTCTGCGTGTGTCTATGTGCGTATCTATGGGGAGCGGTAGTGCAGCGGTTAGCGCATTACGCGACAAACCTGACCACCCGAGTTCTATTTCCGCTCACAGCCAACATCAGTGACAATTATCTGAACCGGTCATGGGCCTTCCCTGAGTCGACTCAGCTTAAAATGATTACCTGGTGCGGTGTGTAAACCTTTCCATTAGGGAGACATTGGCGGTACAGCTTTGTGTTGGCTACCCACCCCGGGTGTATTGTTCCGGTATTCATAGGTGCTCGCTAACAGCAATTTCCCCAGCAGTCTGTTAATGCGATATGGGGGATCTTTGTCTCTGTGTTTGTCTTTGTGCATGTCTCTGCAGTACACTTTGCGCTGTGAGATGAAGCGATCGCTGCTCAACAAGGACGTTCACAAAACCTGCGAGTTCATCGTTCACACTCCGGTCAGGAGCGATTGGATATTTATTTATGCTTATTTTACTTTGGAAAGCCTCACTGATTCTTAAGACTCTTTTTTAGGACCGTCCTTCCAATTTTTCGCAGGAGCGGCTGATGCTGCTGCTGCGTCTTATCCCAAACGAGTAATTTGCAGGTATATTTTCAGCATTGGGATGTTTGGCCAATACCAGGTACATTGCAGGATTTTTTTAGCTGGATGTATGTTGAACTTCTTTCGCACTGTACATCACCAGCAGTGCTAATTGGCGGCAGCTATGGGATGAATGTGTGGAACGTGGAGGAAACCCATGCAGAACAGGGGGAGAGAACATGCTCCACATAGAACCGTGCCCGAGTTGGGAATTTAACTCAGACACTTGTTGCTTTGAGGCACAGGCGTTCCTACTGCTGTATGCTTCCGGCCCTTGTATGTCTGTTGTGCATCGTAGGCTCAGCCGGAGCCCACGCTGGACACGATCGTCAAGTTCGCCATCACCCCCGCATCCCTGCAGAAGCTCAAAGTGGTGAGAGCGACGCTCTAATGGCGACGATGAAGTTCCTCCTCCATCTTGATTTGAAGCTTTCGTGACTGCGGGAATTCATATTCTCTGGCTCTTTCGGTAAAGTCACGTAGGTAGAAAAAATAATAAAAGAAAGCACGATGTTTCAGTCGCAACACACGCATCCGTCTTCAGGTGAGAAGAAATGATCTGCTGTTGTGGCTTTATAAAGCTTGATATGAAGCCACAACAGCAGATACATTTTTTTCACCTGAAGACGGACGCTTGTGTTGCGATCGAAACGTTGCGTTTTATTTTATTATTTTTTCTATCTACGTGACTTTACCGAAAGAACCAGATAGTGTGGATTCCTCCTCCATCTTGCAGCTCCATTTAACCACCCACCCACCCTCATCACACTCCATCGAGAGCAACCTGCGGCTCCGGAGCCACCTGTGGCTTATCAAGGGCCACCGTCTCGTATTGACATGCATTGGCGGCTCTTGAAATATTGGATTTTTTTTACCGAATTCGAAAAAAATGACTCCTATTGTTATTTGGGTTGCCGACCCCTGATCTAGAGTCACCCTCATGACTGCAGTTGATTGCATGACGGACGCTTTCCAGCGCTCATCGTGAAGAGTCCAGTCCCACTGCTCACGCTGTCCCACCACCTCCATTTAGACTGCTGGGTGGGTGGACAGAGGCGGGCGAATTTCAGAAACTCGCCTAGAGACGAAATCGAACCGGTGGAGTGCAGAGCGCTGCTAACCGTTTCACCGCATCAGCGGCATCTGTGCCGCAGCGTAAAGTTGTTATCGTCCCCAAAGAGGTGCAATGTATCGCCTCGCAGAAGAGTTCCCTGCCCAACTTCCTGATCAAGGGCTGCCTGAACACCACCAACTGCGAGGTGACGCGGCCGCTGTGCGGGGAACTGCTGGTGGAGCACTGCGACCTCCCCCTCAAGAGCATCGACGTGCAGCTGGTGCGCGTGGAGACCTGCGGTGAGGCTGCCCGTTCTGACGGCCGCGCGTCTCCCGCGATCACACCTCACCCTGCCTTGTGTTTTCTGCGCCGCGTGCCGCGCGACGTGCGAGCGCGTGAGGGAGTTGAGAGAGGAGCGTGCTGTCGCGTCGTGCTGTCGCGGCGCCCCCGCTCCCCCCACAGGCTGTGCCGAGGGCTACGCGCGCGACGCCACCGAGATCCAGAACTTGCAGATCGCCGAGGGGGACGTGTGCCGGGGAGTCGCCATCCCCATCCACATGGTCTTCCCACGCCTCTTCACCTGCCCCACGCTGCAGACCACCAACTTTAAAATCGGTGAGAGCTCCTACGACTACTACTATTATTACTACTACACCACTTCTTTACCCAGGAAAGCCTCAACGAGTCTCAAGACTCTCAGGAGGTTCCTGCCAAGTTTTTCTCAGTAGGGGCCGTTGTTGCTGTAATTCTGATGTAATTTTTCAGCTTTGGGATGTTTACCCAATACCAGTTACATCGTAGGCTTTTTCTTTTAGTTGTATGTACGTTGAATTTCTTGCGCACCGTAAATAGCCAACCATGTTAATCAGAGGTAGCTACGGTGGAATTAATCCGTGGAAGCCGGAGGAAACCCGTGCAGAACAGGGGGAGAGAACATACAAACTCCACGCAGAGAGACACCCCACCCCAATCAAACCCAGGAACTTGTTACTGCGAAGCAAGCGTGTCACCACCAGGCCGCCTCCTGCGCTGGTCAGCGACCCAACTCCCATGTGTCTTGTCCACTGGTGGAATGCCATGAGTGGTTGGTTATTTTAGCCATGGTGATACAAGGCCTCAAATCTGGTGCATGCAGTCCTCCTCTCCGTTGGACGTCCTCCTGTGTGCAGTGTGGCCACCTAGTGGTGGACGCCGTGACTGCTACGGCAGAAAGACGGTTAATTCGAGTCCACACTGTCACACACAGTCATACCTCGGTTTACGACCGCTTTGGAATACGTCGAATTTGGTATACGTCGTGTTTTGACGAGAAAAAAATGTCTTGGGATACGACGTCTTGCTTGGGATACGACGCGCTTGCTAGAACTTGCATGGGTCGGGATGAGTCACCGCGTACCCACGTAGACCCCGTTCACGACTGAAACAAAGCGCCGCTCCTCAGTCTGCCTGTAGATCTCGTTCAGTGCATAACCCTTGCTATAACTCTCTGAGTTTCCACGTGTTTTTTGTTATTTTTATGTGAATTTTTTGCGAATTCATTCAACTCCTCTCGGCAAGGTAAAGTGATGTTAAATTTTATTTTTATTTCAATTTATTTTTATTTATGGATTTATTGTAATTTATGTATGCATTTTAGTAATAAGTAGTGTCTAAATTATTTTATACAACCCCATTAATGTATAATATGCCATATAAAATATCATTTCTTATACTCTGGAACGGATTATTTCCTTTCCCTTTATTTCTTATGGGAAAAAGTAGTTTGGTATACGTCATTTTCGGTATAAGTCCTACCTTCTGGAACGAATTAACGACGTATACCGAGGTACCACTGTACCGACTATAATCACCCAGGAATGTCTGTCCTTAATCCTCGTGACGTCATTCCACATCGACCAGCCCCCCTCATTAATATCCATGAGTAGGTGACATCCTCCAAATGGACACCCCCCCCCCTCCCATTATTATCTACTATAATGAGCCAAGAATGTCTGTGTGCAGTGACGTCACTCCACGTCGACCAGCCCCCCTCATTAATAATCATGAACAGGTTACGTCCTACACATGGACCCCCCCTCATGAATAATCATGAGTAGGTGACGTCACTCCACATGGAGCACCCTCCCCCCTCATTAATATTCATGAATATCACGTCACGGTGTGCTTTTCGCTTGCAAGTTTCAGATTTACTGCAATACACCCGTCCTTGGACGGGCAAAAGGCGAGTAAATTAAATTGTTTTTATTTTACCAGGTAAGGACCACTGAGCTATATACAGCTCTTTTTCAGAAACGACCTGGCCACAAATGATAGCTCAACGAAATGGTCTATAATGTACTCTAAGGTTCTTTCAGTAAAGTCACGTAGGTAGAAAAACTAAATAAAAAATAATATATCATGTCGTTTCGATCACAACACAAGCGGTTGCCCTCAGGCAGGATAAATAATTAAATAATCCAGCAGTGGAACTGCTGAACCAGGAAGAACACAGCGAGAGAGCTGCTACTACAACAAGACGTTATATATGTTGGCCAAGGGCAAGCAGGCGGGGTCCGAGCTGGAAAGGAATTCCATCCCCGCACACAAGCACGTCAGTTGTGTTAATGGGGAAGATTAGGGAGAGAGATTACCGAGAGAGATTAACATGAAATGAGCTTCCGTCGCCGCATAAGAGTATCGTCCCCGCATATGCGCACAGCAGCAGTGTTAATGGGAGATTAGCACTATGTTGATGGGAGAGATTAGGCAGGGAGATTAGCAAGTTAATGTCATGTCTATGTGTAACACAAGCTGCGGCGCTGCCAACTGCGTTGTGAGAGGCAAGCGCGTCCACGCAAGAGAACCACTGCAATGGTGGTCACGCCAGTGGGACACAAACCACATCACACAGCCAGAACCATCGATACATCGAGGCTAAGGGAACAGAGGTGGCCATGTTAGTGAGACCCCAGGCCGTTAATGCAGAGGCACCTAACAGGGCAATGCAACTCAGAGAGTCGGAGATAACAGCCAAACGGCAGGAAGGATGGAAGCACCACAGCAAGTTACGACTTTGCTTGGTTAATAACGTCCTTCCAATGATTGCTCAGCTTATACCATCTTCTCGGTTAAAGGTTTGCAGAGTACATTGGTCTCGGAAAAAACTATTTCGTGCGAGCCTATTGCGTTATAACAATGATCAACCACGGCAGAGGTATTGGTTCTGCCGTGTTTCAAATCTGCCTTGTGTTCGTGAACACGGTCCGAGACATGTCGTTTTGTTTCCCCAATGTTTGTAGACACCAGGGTATTGCATGTCAGGAATGACATCCTTTACAGATGGGATCAAATCACGGATTTTGTGTACTGTATTGAATCGGACCTGGATCTTGTGTTTGTTTAAGTTTTTAGAAATACTTTTGGTAACACCTGCTATGTATGGCAAGGTGATGGTTTTGATTGGGTCCTCAGATGGTTGTTGGGGATGCAGCTTTGCGGATTGTGCGGTCTGAATATCCATTCATCTTGAAGGCTTTATGTACATGTTCCAGTTCACTGGCTAGGTGGCGCGGGAATTCTTCTGGGCCGGATGGTGGTGGGAATCAGGCTTTAGATAAGAATCCGTGTGGGTGGCTTTCCTGTAGACGGAATGTCCCAACGAGCCATCAGGCCTCTTCTCGAGCAAAACATCCAGGAATGGTAGCTTGCCATCTTGTTCCACTTCCATGGTGAATTTGATGGATGGGTGTATGGAATTGATGTGGTTGAAAAATTGGTTCAGTGCTGGCTGGCCATGTGGCCAGATGACGAAAGTGTCATCTACGTATCTCTTCCACAGGGAAGGACGTAGGGTGGATGTCAGGATGGCATCTGTTTCAAATTTCTCCATGAAAACATTTGCTATCACTGGTGATTAGGGAGAACCCATACGGGTACCTTCATTTTGTTTGTGGAATGTAACATTCCAGATGAAGCAAGTGTAATAAAGGTCATTGAGGCGACTTCTGGAATCCGGTCTTTTATTCAACTTGCATTACAGCTTTCCTTCACACTGCTGACAGGCAGCGTGAGAGGGATAGATAGAGAGAGACGCACTGCCACGTGGCAACCCGGAGCCCCGCTCACGCGTAGCCCCTTCCTCCGTTCGTTCCCGTTCTGACCCCGTGTCGTTCGTCTCCACCCCTATTTAATACCCGGGTCACGTGGTACGTTTCCACCAATCCTGGTTAGCCTCCATGGAATATTCCAGGCTCCCTCGTAGGCTCCCGGGACCACGCCCCTGACTCATCTCCCCATTGGCTGTGGCCAAAGCCAGCAGAACCAATCCTCTACTTACAGCTGTCACCTTTCCATTACGTCAGGGCCACGCCCCTAGGCTTCCCCCCATTGGCTATAAACCAGGACCGGCAGAGCCAATCATCATGACGAGTTGTGATACGTCAGTGAGCCGGATATATCCTCACATTACATAAGTATAGGTATGGCCAAAGTTGGTACATCAGGATTTAGTCCCTGTTGAACCAAGTCTTCAATGATTGCTATGGTGTCAGGTACAGGTACCTTGGTGAACAGAGAGACTACATCGAAACTGACAAGCAAATCATCTGTAGACAGTGAAATGTGTTACACATAGACATGACATTAACTTGCTAATCTCCCTAATCTCTCTGCCTAATCTCTCCCATCAACATAGTGCTAATCTCCCATTAACACTGCTGCTGTGCGCATATGCGGGGACAATACTCTTATGCGGCGACGGAAGCTCATTTCATGTTAATCTCTCTCGCTAATCGCTCTCTACCTAATCTCCCCCATTAACACAACTTACGTGCTTGCGTGCAGGGATGGAATTCCTTTCCAGCTCACACCCGGCTGTTTGCCCTTGGCCAACATATATAACCTCTTGTTATAACATCTCTCTCGCTGTGTTCTTCCTGGTTCAGCAGTTCCACTGTTGGATTATTATAAAAAAATTCCGCCCGAGGACGACCGCTTGTGTTGCGATCGAAATGTCGTGATATATATATTTTTTCATTTTTCTACCAAAGAGTATAGATTCCTGCAGGCACGAAAGCTTCAAATCAAGATTGGCCTATAATGAGTAAATTTATAGCAGCCAAATACTCTAAATGCGCCAATGTTGATTCTAAATGTGGAGGGAAAAACCGGAGGACCTGGAGAAAAATCAACACGATCAAGGGGAGAACATACAAACTCCATATATACATGCGTCAGGGTGAGGATCGAACCCATGAACTCCTGTATACCAGGCGAGGTAGTTAACATCTTGCCACCGTGGCACGCCATGTTCCACCACCGCCACACTGTAGGTCACCATGCTTCTCTTAGTGCTTATTCCCTCGCTCTGCTCCATGTTGGAATTCCCTATCATTGTCTCTCTTTCCCAAGGTCTTATAATAACCTTGCTCAATTTAATATACACATTAACTGTTATATCTTGACTTAAAGCTTTCATGACTGCAGGAATTCATATTCTTTGGGTCTTTCGGTAAAGCCAAGTACAGTAAAACCTTGGATTGCGAGCATAATTCGTTCCGGAAACGTGTTCATAAGCCAAAGCACTCGTATATCAAAGCGAATTTCCCCATAAGAAATCATGGAAACCCAGATGATTAGTTCCACAACCCAAAAATACTATATTCATATAAAAATGATTAATACAAAATACCTTCTTCTTGGTTTTTTCGGTAAAGTCACGTAGAAGGGAAGTAATAAAA
>JAAXLI020003193.1:0-11312 GCA_014621495.2 Entosphenus tridentatus | reverse complement strand
GGGCAGTGTGGAACCTGTTGTTCCTCCCTGTATAAGATTCAAATACTCTTAATAATAGCTGTATAATAATCAAATACTGTCAATTATCCTATTTCACACTCACGATGTATGTATCATGTCAGAATAATTTATAAATAAGAAATGCCAAACCTATTTTTTTCAAATTAATAAATGGCAACTTCGTGTCTTACCCACAAATGTAGCAACTACCCAAAGCGTTGAGTAAGCACGTAAAATATATTAATCAACTGAAATTGATTATGCTCCTGACAAATAAACAATGCACGTGAGATTAGATTATTTACAATGCATGTACATTACATGCCAATGTTCATCATCATCAGCCATGCTCAATCGACTGCTGCGAGAAAAGGTTCCCCAATATTTTCCCCGATATTGTCACCATTCCTCATGATCCTGCGATCCACCCAGCTCATGCGCATGAGATGATCTCATTGCTTCATCTCTGTGGTGGTTATTTTCTCACACGTGTTTTCTCAATCGGTTGACATTCCATCCCAAGTTCTGTCCACTTGCTATTATCCCTTTTAGCCACGACGTGTCTTGGCCAAGCCTAATAAAACTCTACTTGCATTTTTGCAATGTTGCATTGAGGATAAAGTATAGTAACCAAAAAATAACTGTATGAATTAAAATAGAGATGGTCAAAATGAAATAAAAATAATGAAATCATGACTGTAAATCAATCACAATTAATTGAATAACTGGAAAGTGTGCTGGGAGTGGGGGGGGACTCCAGTTGAATCGTAAACATGGCCACAGGCAGCCATTGCCACCATGCACACATGCCCAGTTAGGGATGTTCATTGAATTTGTAAGGGTTTTATGATAATTGCATGCACAAAAGCCTATTAAAAAACCCATTACCAATCTTCACCACACCCACAATGACCGGAGTGAAGTATGGTCAAAACAATCTAGCAGTGGCTTGACCAAGTGGTGTACGTTTATTATATTGTTAATATTGTATCTATAATGATCAGAACAATGTCATTGCAACATGCGTCTGTAAAAATGCATGCCATGCGCCAAGCAGTTTGATCAAGCACTCAAAAAGTAGAAGATTATAGATTCCATGACTTAGGAATCAATACAATATTCCATAAGCAAACGGTACAAATCGATAATAAAATTGCAGGAGATACAAAACACTGAGTACGCTTCGCCAGTACTCTAACTTACAATACGATATTATATGTGCATAGGCAGCTTACTCTGCGTCAAGAGATACGAGAGAAAAGCTTATCAATATACTCATGGTGCTTTTAGTGATAAAGCAAATATCTGTGGAGTCACGTACCGCCTTGAAGACTCTTAATATGTACGTTGAAGCCTATTCGCCATTGCTTTAAGCAGCATCGGCGGGAGAGGGAGAGAGCACAGAGGTGGTGGGGTGGGAATGGACTGGCACCAAGATGCCCTGGAGTGGCATGGGAGAGTTAACGCAGCGAATAATATGCACGACAGACAGACAAATAATCCCTGGTGGGCAGTGTGGAACCTGTTGTTCCTACCTGTATGTATAAAATATAACTTGACTTTAGGTAGCCAGGCAGACAGCCCCCTTAACTATGCCCCCCCCCCCCTCCCTTGGGCCCCTCCCCTCACCCCCCCTTAGGCCCCTCCCCTGACCCCCCCTCCCTCAGGCCCCTCCGCTGACCCCCCCCCTCAGGCCCCTCTCCTGACTCCCCCCTTCCTTAGGCCCCTCCCCTGACCCTCCTCCTTTAGGCACCTCCCCTCTCCGTACCCGGCAGTAGGTCTCCACCAATCAAAGAGCTGTTTATGTTATATATTTATTTATGCTCGACAGACAGACAGACAGTCAGACAGACAGACAAAGAATCCCTGGTGGGCAGTGTGGAACATTGTTCCTACCTGTATAAACTTCTTTATGGCACACACTGTTTATTGTCTTAATTACACAGTTCCTAACACACAAGGGTTATACGGTCCCCTTACCCGTTGATCTGAGGAGGTACAGCCTCCTGACCCTGCACAGCTCACACTCACCCTTTGCTCTTATTCTACGGAGGTACAGCCTCCCGGACTTGCTGTCTATCTAATCTCCCCACTAGCCTAGCGTCCTCCGGCTTGGACCTAGGGGAGGCACACTGACCCGCCGCTGGCCCGGCGGGTCCCCGACCTCTGGTTGCTCAGGACCTTCGCCCTCACAAGGGCGGGAAGGCTGGGAGCCAGGGTCCTATCCAGGACCTATCTCCCCTGACCACTGGTTACTCTGAGCTCCAGCCCTGACAAGGGTTGGAAGGCTTGGTCCAGGGTCCTATCTGTCTTCGGCCGACTTGGGTCTTCGTGTAGAAGAACTGGCCAAGAGCTCTCAGCGCTCTGGCTTTTATATCAGTTCGTGGCCGGGTTGTCCAATCCCCGGCCACCTTGTGGAACCCTCCGATTGGTCCTTCCCAATCTGGCGTTTGGATCCTACCTCACCCCATTTGACCCTGACCATTTGATTGAGTGGGACAACCTTGTTTACGATCCACACTCTCACAGCTTGCGAACAGCGAGTAGTTATCACCACCACATCACCCCCCCCCCCCCTTCGGAAGCCTCAGCCGTCCCGGCTGTTACAAACAGAAAAACCCCCCATCAATAAACCGATGTGTGTGCCAAAAAAAACAACAAGAACCACAAGAACAACAAGAACAACAAGAACGCCCAATATAAATACCCCCCTCAATAACACAACATATGTACACGGTGAGAGACAATCACCAATAACGACATTTGCGACGCAACAACCCATGCAGCGTTCCACTGCAGAAAAAAAAAACGATGGTCAATCATGAAAACCGACGCGATTCAGCCTGCGTATATTTCGCGGGCCCATCGTAGGGGATGGGTGTCCTCATCCGGGTTGCAGGCTGGTCAGGCAGCCTGGCAAAAATGTCGGTAGGGACAGGAGGCCTCTCTGCGGAGACTCTTGGTGCAGACGGGTCAGGCAGCCTGGCAAACATGTTGGGTGGGTCAGGAGGCCTCTCTGCGGAGCCTCTTGGTGCAAACGGGTCAGGCAGTCTGGAAAACATGTTGGGTGGGTCAGGAGGTCTCTCTGCGGAGACTCTAGGTGCAGGCGGTTGAGGCAGCCTGACAAAAATGTTGGATGGGTCCTGAGGCCTCTCTGCAGAGACTCGTGGCGCCCCCCGCCGTCCCCAACGGATTTTAATACATTGTGGTCGTACAATCTCGACGACTTCATCCGGACCCCGCCATGGTTTAAGGAGCTTTGCCGATGTGGACACCGGCACCTGGGGGCAATGAAGCCATGCCCTATCACCTGGTGCCCACCGATGCATGGACGTGCGAGGGGCTTGCAACCTCGAATTGGCCCGCTGGCGGGAGGCGGAATTTTCAATTGCCGTATCACCTGCCTGGAGATTGAAGCATAAATGATCAGTGAGCTTCGATGACCATGGAAGCTGCTCTATCCCAAGACGAACGTCAGCGGGGGGAATGGCCTCCCTGCCATACATTAGGAAAAACGGGGAGAACCCCGTCGCTGCATGTGGCGCCATGCGGTAAGCAGCGAGGACCCCAGTCTACGTGGGATTCATCAACCTGATGGCACAGCATAGAGGTGAGGGTTCTATGCAGCCGCTCCACCATGCCGTCTGTTTGCAAAACTGTCTTAATTATAAGAACTGTATCCTGCATTGAGATATACATTTGGAGACCTAACATAACATAAACACACTAAGATTATCAATAAATGTTAATCAAAGATAATTGTTTTATCCCGATTGATACAACTCTGGATAACAAAGCTAAGCACAATGATCATAACTGTCCACATTAACATAATCGCAAGCATTCGCATAAATTGATACGATTAAATCCATGATTATCATAATTATTCATATAAGCACATACATTAGCATAATCTCCGCGATTTAAGCATTTTTCGAATCTTCATTACATTTTTATTATTTTTTTCTCAAAAAATCATAATCTGACATATATGTAATGTGAGGATATATCCGGGTCGCTCACGGATCACAACTCGTTACGATGATTGGCTCTGCCAGTCCTGGCCCATAGCCAATGGGGGGAAGTCTAGGGGTGTGGCCCTGACGTAAGGGGAAGGTGACATCCGTAAGTAAAGGATTGGTTCTACTGGCTCTAGCCACAGCCAATGGGAGGACGAGCCAGGGGCGTGGTCCTGGGAGCATACGATGGAATCTAGAAGATTCCACAGAGGTTAACCAGGATTGGTGGAAAGGTACCATGTGACCCAGGTATTAAATAGGGGTGGAGACGAACAACACGTGGTCAGATCTGGAATAAATGGAGGGAGAGGCCACGCGGGAGCGGGGGTCCAGGCTGCCACGTGGCCGCGCGTGTCTCTCTCTCTCTCTATCTTTCTCACGCTGTCTGTCAGCAGCATGAAGGAGTGTTGTAAAAGAAAGACAAATATAGACCGGATTCCAGAAGTCGCTTCCACGACCTTTATTACATTGGTGACAGAAGTGTCTCTTGAGACTGTTTGGACGATTATTAGAAAATGTCCAAGCACCTCAAGAAAAGAAACCCACCGGATCCTCCATCGGAGGAAAATGTTGAGGCAGACGAGGACGAGCTGCTGGGAGCCACGGTTCCTCTACTGCCGTCGGCCACTCTCCCCGACGCCGCGCATCGACGACAGGCCGGCGAGACGATGTCTCCGGCTGCGGACGAGGGGTGGCGTCGGGTGGCGGAGCAGAAAGAGTCGCTCTGTGCGATCCTGCTAAATCTTGTAACGGCGGTCGCGTCATCAGCGGCCCTCAGTCAGGCGTGTGGAACTCACCCAAGGGCCGATGACCAAGATCTTCACCGGGAAACGCCGTCCGCCATTACTCCTGCTGCGGAGGGGGAGGCCTCCATCTTGGGCGGGGCTGCTGCCACGGAGCCGCTGGATGCCATCTTGGGTGGGGCTGCTGCCACGCGGCCGCCGGACGCCATCTTTATGGAGCCGCGTGCTGCGCAGAGAGCGGGATCTGAGACACCCGAGGCCTCGGATATTCACCGCGGCCATCACCTTCCCCAAATTAAAGAATTTGTCGCCGGAGGCGACTGGAGCGCGTTCACATGGCGGTTCGAGTCTGCCTTTCGGTCGGTGCGATGGACGGAGGCAGAGGCGCTGGAGGTTCTGCCCATGCTGTTGAACGATGTCTCCTTGGCAGTTTTCCGATCCATCCCGGTGAATAAGAAAAAGATGCTGCGTGACGCTTTCACGGAAATGGCGGAGTTCTATGAGCCGCCGATGGCGGCTACCAGGAAATTCATACAGTGCCGTCGAGGAGCGGAAGAATCGCCCTTGGCCTACCGAGGGGCGCTGTTGGCGCTTGTTATGGCCGCCTACCCCGATTCGTCAGCCGATCTCCTGGATCCTCTCATCCTTTCCAGAATAATTGAGTTGGCCCAGGAACTTAACATCTCATTACCGGTGTGCGGCCACGAACCGCTAACGTCTCGATGGGCAGCACGCTGTTTGGACGCCAAGTTCAACCTAAAATTCTGGGATCAGATGGCTGCATGGATGGGAGATCCTGAGATAGACGGGCCGCCGTTGGGATTGGCTCCACATCGGGTCGTCCACGGCTCCAACGACTCCAGCGACGACGAGGTGATGGCAGCTGTTCCTTGCTGGGTTCCGAAACGCCGGCCATGTGAGCAGCATGATGGGGCCAGACGTCCATGAGCGGGGCCCGGGGCGACCAACCGCCGGGTGGCGGCGGCCACGTGTTTCAAGTGTGGCCGACGAGGCCATTTCGCTCAGGATTGCCGCTGCCGACTTCAACCTCCTCAGCTCCCGTCGGGCCGACTTCCATCTCCTCCACCGGACGCGGATCCATGGCACCCTCGGGCAAGTCGGCACATATCGGACACCCGGCAGGTCTTGACACTTCACGCATCCACTTCCACCCATGTTTGCACTCCTGAAGGGAATTGTGGGTCACCTGGGTCGATGCCACACTCGGCTACACAATGGAAAAAATTGTCTCGAAGGGTGGTGGCAGCCGCGTCGGGGTCCTCGACGGTACGGGGTACTATCGATGGGATCGATGTCTGTATTATGGTGGACACTGGCGCGTCTGCAATCATAATTTCCGATGTTATTTTTCATCTCCTGTCCATTCCTACGTCGTGGATCTGACCGGCTAACAATGCATGCGTTGCTGCGAATGGGGGTAGCATGGGTATTTTGGGGCGAGTCGATGTGCGCATTGCTATAGGGAATATCACCGCGGAGGGACCAGTTTTGATCTCGTGTCCATTGGCTGTCCCATGCTTATTGGGCACCGATTTCCTTCGCCGGATGCCCGTTAAAATACTCGTCGATCAAGGTTGCTTGGAAATGCCAGGGGGCCGTAGAATGTCCTTCCTGCCGTCCCTGCTGGGCCGTTCGCCCCCAGGAAACGCTGTTAGTGCGATTGTTGCTTTTACGGTGGAAGTGCCATCAGGCTCACAAATGCTTATTCCGCTGCATTACCGAAAGCACTTGGAAGTCGCGGACGATGCGACGGGTGTGTTGCTGTCCCCGTCGAACTCGGTGGCAAAATCCTTTTCCCTAGTGGCGGCTCAAACTATCGTTCGGCCTGGTCAGGCCCCGTTTATACAAGTGTTAAATGGGGGCCCGGACCGGGTCGTCATTCCGGCTGGCTCGGTGTTGGCTCACGCCACTACCGATTTCACCAGCTTTGAGAGCGACCAACCTACCAAAATGGACGCTGGCATGCCACGATTCGATCGTTCGGACGATCAATGGATCACAGAATTGTGCGGAGAAAATACGTCCTTGTCGGCCACGCAGCGGAGCACCTTGTGTTCACTATTGTCGGAGTACGCTGACGTTTTCAGTAAAAACGATTTGGATATGGGCCATACCTCGCTGTTGTCGCACAATATCGACACCGGTGCGGCGGGACCAATATGTTGGTGGCCAACAGTCCTTGGGGCGCGTCGGTGGTGCTGGTTAAAAAAAAGGATGGCGGGACGAGATTTTGTGTAGACTTCCGCCGATTAAATAACATATCTGTGGCAGACGCACACCCCTTGCCACGGATGGATGACTCGTTGGACGCTTTGTTGGGGGCAAATTTTATCTCTACCCTCGACCTGTCGTCTGGGTTTTGGCAGCTTCCCCTCGATGACGAGTCCAGACCAAAAACGGCATTCCGCACGCCACAGGGCCTCTTTGAGTTTAACCGCCTACCTATGGGCTTGAATGCAGCACCGGCGACATTCCAATGCCTGATGGAACTGGTGCAAGCGGGGCTGCAGTGGGAAACGTGCCTCATATATTTGGACGATATCATCGTATTCAGCCGCACCTTCGAAGAACACCTCCAACGACTGGAGACTGTCTTTCAGAGGATGGGGTCGGCTGACCTAAAATTTAAACCGAAGAAGTGTCACCTTTTGCAACGATCCGTCCGCTACTTGGGACACATCGTCAGCTCTGACGGTGTGTCCACGGACCCTCAGAAAACGTTGTGCGACCGAGAGTGGCCCACGCCCACTTCAGTGGGCAATGTACGGTAGTTTATAGGGTTCGCATCCTACTATCGCCAATTTGTTAAGAATTTCGCGACACTGGCTAAGCCGCTGCATGTTCTGACGGGGAAAAATCAGAGATTTAAATGGGGCCTGGAAGAGGAGCGCTCTTTTCAATCTCTCCCGGATCACCTGGCCACCGCTCCAACACTCGACTACCCAGACTTTTCACAGCCGTTCATCCTTGACACGGATGCTAGCGATATCGGCATAGGGGCCGTTTTGTCGCAACAGAAAGATGGGGTCGAGCAAATGGTGGCATATGGCAGCAGGGTTCTGTCTCCTGCCAAGACGCGATATTGCGTGACGCGACGAGAACTGCTGGCAATCGTACATTTTGTTCGCCAGTACCGGCCGTACCTGTATGGAAGGAAATTCCTCGTGCGCACTGACCATGCTGCCTTGCAATATTTTTTTAAATTGGAACAACCATCCGGTCAATTGGCTCGGTGGTTGGAATCGCTGCAGGAGTTTTCCTCCCTGCGCCTGTCTGACGGGTACGCACCGCTGTGCGGTGCTGCCTACCTCACCCTGTCTGGTTATGGAGGCGATGTCGAATGATGAAGACCAGGATATACCCGTTGGTGCCGACAATACGCTGCATTTGCCGCACTCGGTGTGGCTACGTGAGCAAGAGGCTGATGCCTCTCTGGCTCCACTGTGGGAACTGATCGGGAAACCGAGATCTCATTTGGCAGGATGGAAATGGCAGTTGTTTTGGGGCCAGGCGGGATTACTGATGTGTACGGATGGGTTGTCGGACCGTTCACGCCTGGTTGTGCCGACGTCCCTTCACCACGATCTGATCCGGGCACTGCACGCCGACAAGCTGATGCACCTTGGCGTGCAGAAAACATTGGCCGCGATGCAGCGGATGTCACTAACTTTATCCGGTCATGCCATGATTGTGCGAAGCGGAATCCGCCACGTCAAAATTATGTCCCGCCCCTACGATCGATCGAGGTGTCCCGTATTAATGAGCTGGTTGCTTTGGATATCCTGGGCCCGTTCCCTCCATCGGCTAGGGGAAATAAATACCTTTAGGTCGGGGTCGAATACTTTTCTCGCTGGCCTATGGCCTGGCCTTTGCCTGACCAAACGGCCTCATCCATCACCGAGGCTTTCTTGAATGGGTACGTCATGGATAAGGGAGCACCCGAAGGGCTGCTCATGGATCAAGGACGTAACCTCTCCTCTAAATTGCTCAAAGACGTGTGCTCTGCCTTGGGTACAAAGAAAACCCGCACTTCCCCTTACCATCCGCAAACGGATGGCATGGTGGAACGATTTAACCGCACCCTTTTGGCCATGCTTTGCCACACGGTGAATGATAAACAAACCGATTGGGACTTGCTCATACTGGGCGTCCTGGTGGCATACCGCATGGTTTCGCAGGCGTCCACAGGATATTCGTCATTTTTCCTGATGTATGGATGTGAGAATGTACCCTCGATTGATGTGCAACTTGGTGCAGCAGCTGAAACAACCATCCCCTTCCTTGCCTGACCACGTGTGAGACTCGCTGAAACGGGTTACAGAGGCGCGAGAGGCCACCAGATGTGCGACAGCCCGTACGCAGGCAAGGAATGAGAGGTATGCACATCGATCGCGAATTGGAATGCCTTGGTCGGTGGGCGATATGGCATGGCTCCATTGCCCTCAGGTACCAGTGGGTATGTCCCCTAAACTGCACAAGCCTTGGCGGGGGCCGGTGAGGCTGGTGGACATTCGGAATCCCCAGAGTGTTTGCATCCAGTACGGCCAACGTCGTTGGTATGTCCATTCGTCGCGGCTCAAGCCCTATGTTCACCCGTGTGCTGGCCCTTCATCGCCACTTGTTGACCTGCCGGGGTCTGGCGTGCCGAATGTGCCACTTGCATCGCCGATTGATCCCCAGCGGGGCTGTGTTTTACCTCCCGCAGACGAACAGGTTTTGAAGGACGACAAGACCCCGGACGTTCTACCTCCAACGGAGCCTGTCCCAAACACAACAGAAACCGAAAAATCTTCTTCTTCTCCACGGCAACCACCTCCTGCTGAACAGTCGGTGAGGCAACCATGCGGGAAGGGAGGAGAGGGTCCGGCGTCGCGTACGTTGTCGAAGTCCTTCCCATTTCGCTAATACTGTTTTCCTTGCGGTCTGTCACCCTGGTGTTATTGCGCTACAGGGGCGCCCTAATGTATGTCTGTTGTTTTAATGTTTTAAATTTCTCTACGCGTTGACGCCTACTCCCCCTTACCTTGTTAATGCGTCATGGATGCCCTAAGATGTTATTCAAAGGAATTCGGCCTGTTACTCTTTTCCCAGCCGAGACGGCTGACTTTTTACACCGGGGGTGGGGGGGGGGGTGATGTAATGTGAGAATATATCCGGGTTGCTGACGGATCACAACTCGTTACGATAATTGGCTCTGCCGGTCCTGGCCCATAGCCAACGGGGGGAAGTCTAGGGGCGTGGCCCTGACGTAATGGGAAGGTGACATCTGTAAGTAGAGGATTGGTTCTGCTGGCTCTAGCCACAGCCAATGGGAGGACGAGTCAGGGGCGTGGTCCCGGGAGCATACAATGGAGTCTAGAAGATTCCACAGAAGTTAACCCGGATTGGTAGAAAGGTTCCACGTAACCCGGATATTAAATAGGGGTGGAGACGAACAACACATGGTCAGATCTGGAACGAATGGAGGGAGAGGCCACGCGGGAGCGGGGGTCCAGGCTGCCACGTGGCCGCGCGTGTCTCTCTCTCTCTCTCTATCCCTCTCACGCTGTCTGTCAGCAGCATGAAGGAGTGTTGTAAAAGAAAGACAAATATAGACCGGATTCTAGAAGTCGCTTCCACGACCTTTATTACATATACAACACTCCCAAGCCGTGCCCTTCTGGGTCCACCTTGATGATCCTCCCTCTGCCTCGGGGGGGGGGGGGGGGGAAACCCCCCCACACGGGTTTGGGGGCCCCCCCCCCCACAAAAAGGGGGGTACGGTCCCCCCCACTCACATGCCAGGCTATGTGCACCACACAAAGACCCAAAGACTCGCACAGACCCATAGACTCACACAGACCCATTGACTCACTTAGAGACCCAAAACTCACACATAGATCCATAGACTCACACAGAAACCAATTAACTCAAACAAATATCCGTCGGAACAGGGAAAATATATCTACTCTTCGGTTCTTTCGGGAAAGTTACGTAGGTATAGAGAGGAGTCAGGGTCACGTGGGGGGAATGTATATAAGTGGGAGCCCGGAAGAGATCGGGGCAGTCGGGGAAGTTAAGAGGCTGAGCCACGTTGGGTGGTGAGGAAGATCCGCGCCATCGGCCACGTGGCCGAAGGACCTCTGCACGCCGTTGGCCAGCGTTGTGCGGAGTGCGGGAATAGAGGAGCTAACGGAGGAGCGTGCGGGGCACGCGAGAGGGAGCGTGCACAGCACGTGAGAGAAAGAGCGTGCGCAGCACGCGAGAGAGAGAGCGTGTGTGGCACGCGAGAGGGAGCGTGCGTGGGGCGTGCGTGGAACGACTCTGGTCCGAGAGGAGGCCAGTGGAGGTGCGGAGAAGAACCTGAATAAAAGACAAACGGAGACCAGCATCGCCTGACGGAGTCTTTTATTACACTGGTGTCAGAAGTGGAACAAGATGTCGAAACATCTCAAGAAACATGTTCCTTCAGAGTGGGCAGATAGGAACTTGGTTGGACAGCGCATTCGTGCGATCCGTGTTGGATACCGTAGTCGTGTTGGAGGTTGTA
>JAAXLI020003192.1:0-11317 GCA_014621495.2 Entosphenus tridentatus | reverse complement strand
CACATCGTCACAAATGTCTGACTGCCCCCCCCCCGCACCAGGTGCGTGACGTCATTTATGAACGGCCCCTAACGTGCGTGTTTGTGCGGTGTGCGCGCGCGCGTGTTTCTCTCATACCTGGGCATTGCCGTACGGCACCAGGGTGACGTTCATGATGTCCCCCAGGAGGAGCCACGTGCCGTAGAGCTGCCCCGTGGTGAACGCGCGACACCCGGGACACAGGGACTCCGCGTACAGCTCAAGGCTCACCGCCTCCGCACCGCCGCATGCACGGCCATCCTGTCGTAGGGCAACAGCCACCAACAAAGAGAACGATTCCTCCCCGCCCCCCCCGGGTATGGCCTTGAACAGACTGTTGGGGGCAGGTGCTGTTTTTAGCGAGCACCTCTGGCGCACGAGGAGGTGGTGTGGGCAGTAGTCACCAAGCCCGGCCGACTTCGTCCCCTCCCCCCCCCCCACTGCAATGCTGATGTTTACAAAGCACACCAGCTGCTGTACTCATTTAAGGCTGCGTCGACCTAGGGGAAGGCCGCCCCGCCCAGGACCGGCTCAAATATTCGCCACCGTTATTGGCCCCGAGCGGCAATCCAACACGACCACCGTCGTCGTCATCATCAGCATCAATAGCATCACCAACACGAGCAGTGACACACCCACGTATGTTCTGTCCCAGGTCGCCATGACCGCCACCATCAACCACCATGTCCTCATTAACTACATCGTCATCAGCATCAGCCTCATCAGCGTCAACATGAATGCACTCGTAAATACAGTAAAGGTAAAAGCGCAGCCGTCGAATTGCTTGCTCACGCCGCTGCCGGCAGATGGGTCCGTACACCAGGAAGTTCTAGGGGGTGTTCAGTCTCCTCTTTCTTCCACACTGTTGGAAGAGTTGGGCTTAACCCGTAGTTTACCCCATCACACAGGACCTGCCCATTGACGGTGGCTAACCCACCGATTCTGCTGGGTGGACAGAGGCGGGCGTGTGGATTTCAGAACCAAACTCATAACCGCTCATAAGTTGCGGCGCCTATATAAGGTATATTCTAAAAAAGAGACCGTTTAATGTAACTCACACCTGCTTAACAGTGTATATACTACTAATAATTGAGGAATACATTGACCCGACAAAGCATTACTGAGTAAAGATTCAAATACAAATTAACCCCTGTGTCGAATGTTTTGTCAGACTTTGTTTAGTATGGTTTTACATGTGGTCAGCATCTGGAATTCCCAGAGACAACCAACAGAAATAGCATGTCAGAAGCCTACTTGCTCTACTGCCTCATATAGCCACCTTTCTATTTGGATAACGCACGCAACAACATGAGGAGACTCACGGCCCCATCTCTGCGTGATCCACCAACCTTGCCTCCTCGTCACTGGATTAGAGACAGGCGCGACCACGGTTTGGAATTTAAGGCCGACCAAGCAACATCGTTAAGTTAAAGACGTTGATTAAACCATGACATGATGAACATTATGAACATTTTTTATCATTTGCTTTTCTGACCAATTAATGATTATCAGTGACCAGGCTGAGACAGAGTGGCTAAGAGCCTATTCTGTGTTGGGAGCCCGGAGATTGTATTCAAAACTTTTCAGGTGCTGCATCGAAAACTTATTATGTTTTTACCGGGTAAGGCCCACTGAACTACGTAGCTATTTCTCAAAAGCGACCTGGCCACAAAATGATAGTTCAACGAAGTGGCTTATCAAGTGAAAATTTGTAGCAGCCAAATACTAAACGCGGGTTGATTCTAAATGTGGAGGGAAACAATGGAGGACGCGGAGAAAAGTCCACGCTACCATGGGGCGAGAGAAACGCAAATTCCAAATACACAACTGGCGTCAGGGTCGGGATTGAACCCACGACTTCCTGCATACCAGGCGAGGCAGTGAACATCTCGCCACCGCGGGACTCCCACTCTGATACCACAAACATGAGCATCCGTCGCCCGAGCCACCTATCACCCTCAATGTAGCGTTGTACCGTACTTAAAGTTACTGCAATACCTAGGAGGGGTCCGGGTACCCCAGGGGGCTTATGCCAATTCAAATACCGTGATCCATCACCCCTGATTAATCCAGGCTTTCATCTGCCCCCGATTAAACCAGGGTATTTGTGTGTGAAGGTCTCAGCCTGGGTCATCGGTGACTTTCTCCAAGACCCACCGGCTTAAGAAGAGACAGGGGCGCAGGTGTTGTGGTTATCTAGAACGACTCCCTAAACGTTTAGAGACATCATAAGAGACACCCACACACGTTTGGCTACAAAAATCGTGGCATTTTTGATGCTCCGTGTGTTTTTTTTATCCCATTCAAAAGGTGACAAAACTCTGACCAGATGACGCTTTAAATACGCAGCATTGCACGAGCAGCAGGCTCAGTACTGAGTCTGTCAACTTCTTCTTTTGCATGGCTCAAGTAGATGCAGAGCAACAACTACAATCTCACATTCAGGTCAAGTCAGATAACCGCGTGAGGAGTCGCGGAGTGTATCATCATCGCTGTGATGTCTCCTTCGTATTTGTGGATCGGGCATTGCGTCGTTATACGTTGTGCAGTCTGTTCTGGATGATCACAGTCGCAAACTGAATCGTTTTTTACTGAGTCATTAGCCAATATTCACGTATATTTACTACATGGTACAGCAGTTCATATTCTTAGGTTTTTTCGGTAAAGTCACGTAGGTAAAATTTTTACATTTTATTAAAATTAAATTTTTATTAATTTATTTTTTTTACCTACGTTACTTTACCGAAAAAACCTAAGAATATGAATCCTTGCAGTCACGAAAGCTTCAAATCTAGAATACAGCAGTTCAGTTTAACGTCGCTTGTATGCCAAAAATTCAAGCATTCCCTTGCTGGTCTCTCATTCGGAAGCTGTAATTTCGTTACATCCTACGAGCTTACACTGCACGAGTTTCACAAAGAAAACCAAAGTGAAACAAATGTTCAACAGAGTGTGTCAGTACTTGTGTGAAGACTGTGTCACTGAGTCTCGAGGTGAAGACAGGGTGTCAGCGAGGCTGGATGCAAAGACAAGGGTGCCAGCAAGTCTGGAGGGTCTTGGTTGGGAAATTCCCCAGAGTGTCCAAAAGAGACAGCTGGGGAAATTCCCCCGGAGAATCCACGAGGATAAAATCAGGGCAAGATGGGATGTTCGGGGACTGCGGAGAGGGACTTGATCCATCGGCGCTGTCTTCACGTTGTCGCTGTCTTAAAGTCATCGCGGTCTGCTCGGTCATACGATCTCTACGTCGGCATGATCTCGTGACGACAGGGCCCTAAGCTACGTTACGTGAAATAAAAGAAACCTCGAAAGTTCGAGTCCGGAGCCATGCCAACTGGTGTCAGGAGTGGGGTGAATGCATGCAAGTGTGGCAAGGGTAATTCGCGATCGCGATCGTATTCGCGGATAACAGGTCACCATGCATCCGTAACCCAACCAATAGCCACATGGGAACCATTCTCTGAGTAGGAAACCCCCACGTTGTTGTGAAAACCGGATTCTCAGGTGTAGCGAGTTGGTCGTCTCAGCCCGGTCACATGTGGCTGCCCACACACACACACGCCTATCACATTGTACATCGGCTCTGTCACTTCTATTGATGCTTGCTGACTACAGTACAAAGTGGCAAGGGATAAGGGATGGGGGTCAGGCGGTGACCAGGGTGGAGGGTTGCGGCGGTGGAGGCATCAAGGGCGTGAGGTGGTGCTGGTGGGGGTAGCGGGAGAGAGAAGGGAAAAGGCGGAGTAGAGAAAAGAGGAGCTGAGGGCAATGCGAAAAGAGGACAGCGAGGGGGAGAGAGTAGCATGTGGAGATGGAGTTTGATGCCTTCACAGTATCTTGAGTGACAAATAATTTGTTGTTGTTGTTGTTACGGATCACACATCCGACAATGAACACCCATGTGATCGGGCACGTGGAGCACGGTATATTATATATACATACAATTATGAGACAACACAAAGCAAAAGAGATACCTTGCGATAAGGAGAGGCGTCACAGGGTTTTGCTTTCGGATGACCTTGTGCATTGTTTGCCAGCAGAAGTACCGCCACTAGACCGACAAGCACTCCCCATGACATCATCCTGAGCTTCAAACTTTGTCGATGGTCTAAAAAAAATGCGAAAGTTTAATATTCAGCTGCAAACTTTACTTTGGCTAGTTTTACAACAACAACAAAAATCAGTGCTTCTTCAACCACGGATTTTCAGCCACTGAGTTGCTGCTGCCGCTGCCGGTTTATATACAGGTGGGCCAAATGACGTAACAGAGGGGGAAAGATCGTGGCGAATGATTCACATCGCATTGTCAATGCTTTTGGCGTTGCGTAATGCGTCCAACGGAATGCCAGGGCACAAAGGGCAAGCCAGTCTTGGTAATGAGCCTCAGTGCTTGATGCCAGCCAACAAAAGCGTTGGGCATGAACTGTCTGACGGAAGAAAAAACAAAACGCTTTGACATTTGTAAAGTTATACCACGCGTCGGAAATGTGAATAAAGAATATCTGCAAGGAAAAGTTGTAAAAATAATTGTCAAATTAAGTGCTCGTCAAAGTCAGATGTTGAAGCACCCCCCCCCCTTACTCAAATGATTATTTTTTTTTATCTGATTGCGCTGATTTAAGCAGCACAGCCTCACCGAGTCCTGCCAAGTTTTCGGAGCAGGGTGCGACGCTGCCACGTGGACATTCACAGATAGTTTCATTTCGCATTGGGATGTTTGGTATAAAGTCAACATTACCAAGACAGGGCCCAGTCTGTCCACATAACAAAAGTAGTACTTATTTAATCAACCCCAGCGGGATTATGGGTAGAATTAACCCCCATTCTGGATTTGAACTCACAACCTTCTGATTGTGACGCAAGTGTTTTGCCACAGAACATGCATTCCCTTTTGCAGTACAGTACATGCAACTACATACATATCGTATGTACATGTTTACCTTTGCATGTCCTTTGTACAACATATTGACTTGCATTTCTGGTGGTTGCACACGTCTACGATCCAGCACTGTGGAGGCCAGGGTTGGTGGATCACACGAATGTTGTGAAATTCCCTTCCGGTGGACGTTGAGGAGGTGCCATACCCTGGATCGCCAGGAGCAGGGGGTACAGCAAATATTGACTCCACCCGTTTCGTCTGTACGGGATAGAGCGTTGCCCCGTCGCACTTGTGGGTTTTCGTCGGGTGCTCCGGTTTCCCCCTATATATTAACGTATTAACTGGCCAATGAACAACTTGACATATAGAGGATAGCAGATCTTTGGTGGAATTTGGCACCAGCTCACCACCTCTCTACTGCTTTCCCTCTTGTCTGTGGTCCATCCTCACGTCTCTGAGTCGTTCTTCTCTCTTCAGGAGTGAGCAAATACTGCTCATTGCAGACGTAGAGTCCTTTGTAAAGCCATTGCGTCAAATATAGCCTCCAATTAAATATCAAACTCAGGTCACCGGGTTCATCCTGCAATGCACTGGATCCCAATTGATTAATATCTCAGAGGTGGCCGTGTGGCTTAATGGAATAATCCTACGCCTTCGCAAAGAAGGTGGCGAGATGTTAACTCCCTCGCCTGGCATGCATGAGGTCGTGGGTTCGATCCCGATCCCGACCCTGGCACGGTGAGCATAAATTCCCCATACTGTACCTCTGTTTTTAACGCTATTCTGGACTGAGAGATCGCTATCGGGGCATCGGGGCTTTCCACCCATCCGAATGCCATATCCTACAGGGCCACCCAGCCGGACAATATGAATACTGCAGTTGGATGAGATCGTCTCAAAATATCAATTCGTTCAGTTTTGTTCTTTATTCGTAGCCAGTCCATAGTAGATAATGGAGTCAAGAAATATGCAGCTTGGTGTACACGTGTGTGTACAAAAACGCATGTACAGCCTCTTTGGCAATCCACTGCTGGATGAAGGAAACTCCACGCGCTGTCGGTCTTGGGTATTGTTTGACCATACTTCACTACCTGGTCAATGCCGATTGATCAAGGCGGGGAGCATAGACGTAGGCGTATATGAGTTCAGTACAACAATCTTTGAACCCTCCTGGCTCAACATTTCGCGAGCTAGCTGGTACTTGAAGCGTGCGGTAAAGATGAAGGGGGCAGCATGGCGATTGGTCGCTCACGCCACTGCTGGCGTAGAGACCTCCACTAGAGGGCGCGTGGGGGTATTTGGTCGATTCTTCCACGTTGGCCGGACGACTTTTAAACGGTGAAAAGTGTGGGGAGTACCCACGGTTTACCCCACCAAACACGACGTCCCGATCGACTAACTGTGATTGTACCTCCAACAACAACCGTCATTCGCCACTAAGTGGCGGTGACGTCACCACGATACTTTTGCCAGGCCATGTGCACCTTGAGGTCACGTGAAGTGTCGAACGCCCGCTGTCAGGAGGTCACGGGGCAGACCCAAGTGCCACGGGTCGACTGACTGTGATTGTACCTACAATTATATATACATACACCACCCAGTCAGCAGAGGCTGTGGAATTTAAGAAACATGCATCATTGTTTCAACTGCCACGCTGGAAGATCGATTGTGCGACCTTTAGTTTGGCAATTCCCGTGTGCACTGACCATTGCACCACTGTGGCCGCGCGTGGTGTTAGCGTCACATTCGCCCCCTGCTAGTGCACGCGCAGGGCAGATAACTAACTTTATATGGGGTTCCACGTGATGTACAAAAAGGCTTTGTGACCTTGGGTAATAGACTCATTTTTTTTGGTAATGATTCATCCAAACAAACAACAGCCCGTGACTCCGGGACCCATGGCCCTGTCCCAAGTGTGAGTCAATGCACGCGCATTGAGAACCACGAAAGCGTTTCTGCTCAGTCTGCAACGTCATGGGCAAGGGTCGACAAACCCGTGACTACCAGAGCCACATGCAACTCTTTATAGTCCATGGGCCCAGGCCCAAAACAATTAACTTATTCTAATAGGGGTTTTCCCCTTTTTTCTGGCAACAAAACTGACACCTTTTGCAAGGAATCATGGTTACATTAACCACAATACTTGCAGTCAAATGCAAACAAAAAACAATATTCTGGTAATTTATGCATTGTCCTTGAAACTGATTGGTCCACACCAGAGACAGCTTTCTTTAGAGCCTAGTCTCATATGGTGTTCGACCAGATGACGCCAAAAGGCGCACAATTCAAAGACAACGCACTATCAGAGTAATGAGAGCTCGGGGTTAGCAGCTACATCTCTGGGACCTCCATGATGTAACGTATTGGTACCACCTGAGTTGGCAAAGTCTAGTAATGATTTTTGTAATCCTCCATGTGTGTGGGACATATTCTGATATGATAACCTTTGCGGAGTGGCAGCTTAGTTGTAGTTACCATGACTTTTATACCCTATGACAGGCATCCGGAACGATTAAATGGGCATTATTACTGGAAAACTACCTAGACCAAAGCCAGTTAGGTCACAAACTGGTCTTTATTGGTGTATATACACAATGAAAATACAGGGTAATAAGAAATACCTTAGTGAGGTAAGGAACTACTTGAATATTATTAACATTGACATTCGCATATACTTAGTCAATGATACATGTAATCCCATATATATCATTAGTGATGGGTATATGTGAAGAAGGTGACATTATTGTTATCAAGCTCTGTGTGTACTTATATGAGGATAACCAAGTCCAGAATCACCACACTGTGCATCAATGTATACTTCTACTACCACAGTAATACCATCAGAATCACTACCCTGTGTCACTCATCAAACTGCTCGTCTATCTTGTAATCTGACTCCCGAGGTCAAAGTCAGGTTCTGGACATCCTGTAGTTTTTGGTTACTGCAGGCCTGTAACCTGCACGTGTCTGTGCATGGAAGTCCATTTGACAGGCACGTGCAGCTTGACATTTTGCATGAACGCACACACTTGCATGCTCGCAGTTCCAAGACCACATCTGGTGCGGGTGGAGAGCGCATCCAGTAAATGGCCAGCTTGCCATCATCGTCTGTCCATCCATACTCAGTAGGGCTTGGCACCACTGGGTTAGCCTGCAGACAGCACTTCCAGATTGCTGCCTGATAGTTGGCTCGTTGAACATGCGTGAAGAGACCGTCTCTACATGGTGGCAGCTGGCTGGACTCGACTTCTCCCCTTTTGGTGCAGAAGAGCTGCTAGCGCAGTTCGTTCACCTCACCTGTGCTGCCATTAGCAACATACATGCGACAGGTGAACTGCTCGATTTTCTGGAACAGCTCATCACTCACATTCCTTGACTGCTCCAGTCGACTAAAAGTCTATTGGCAGGAAGTGTCCTTTCTCACCATCTTCAGGGCATTCAGCTTCCCTCGACCGGCGAATGCACTGACAGTGTCGCAGCTTTGAAGGCGTGTCAGCCAATTAGGCTGTCACAGATGATGCTGTCTCCAAATGACCTTTCCAGTTTGCTGATATCGACAAACCGTGTGCGGTTCTGTGTCCCACACTTCTGGTAGATGTGACAGGTGATGTCCTTCTGGAAGCCAAGACAAAGCACCATGACATCAGTGTCCTCAGCTGTGATGATAACTGCCTTTGAGCCCCCATTTGCTGCATGCAATGCATGCAGGAGCAGATGGGTGTCAGCTTCTTCATTCGCGTAGTGCAGCTCTGCTACTTCCTCACACTCATCTGTCAACTTGTATCAGGTTTCCTCACAGGTCATGTACAACACCTTGCCATGCAGTATCTCTCTGTATCGTGAGAGTTTCCATTCTTCCACCAGAAACTTGATGAGACTGGTCTTGTTGGAGGGATTGCACTGGAATCTTCTCCACTGCTGGACGTGGTGTCCCCCTGTAAGGTTCTTGTATTGGAGAGTGGTGTCTGCACCCTGGTTCAGTCGTTCAGCATCTTTGATCGAAGTCTGTCGGTAGACATCAAAAACAACATCAATCCTCTCACTCTGTGCCCCCTCGTGGAGGACCTGGGTCAAGGCTGACTCTGTCACTTGTGCAAAGGTTTTGTTGTTGCCATTAATTTTTTGGACCAGGCTCATCCCATCAATGATGGAAGTAGATGGGGTCGGGATGTCTTCTGCAGGAGACACATTCTTTTCAAGCTCTCTGGCAAGTGCAGCCTTGTTTTTTTTTCGTAGGGACCCATCAGCATTTTCCAGTAGCCCATGGCAGTGGGCCCAGTGGATGGGCAAGGACATCCTTCATATTTACCTTTCTGCTTTCAGCCACCAGCATCATATGGCTGAGCAGGTTTCTATCTGCCTTCAGAACCATATCATGTGCTTGTTTTCCATGTGCTGTTTTTTGTGCTGATATTGGAGAATGTCTTCAGACATCTTATCGTGTAATTTCACAGATGGTGGGTCTTCAGCTAACCTTGTTTGCTTGAATGCCTGGTAGGCCTCTTCTCTGATCTCAAGAGCTCTCAAGAGATCCCTGGTCACATCAGGTGGAGCCATGGTGCGAGTGGAGAGGCTAACCAGATCTGTCTCATCAGGGGACATAGGGTTGATCCAATTATTATCCATAAGGTCAACGAAAGACTGGACATCTGCTTAATATCTTTTGATCTTGGACCCTGTAGATCTGGATGGGACAGTTTGGACCTGTCTTGACCTATCAGGTCTTTCAGCTGTCTGAGGTATATGCTTCTCTACTCAGCTGTTAGGTAATATTTGGTCACGGCTCCTGGCTTCAAGCTGAATCCATTTGTCCCTCCAGCTATCTGGGTGTCTTTGTTCACCGTTTCTTCGATAGCTTAGTCAACAGGGATTCGGTCAAAGGGATTGGTGGAGCCCAGTTGAACTGAGAAGCCTCCTTCCACGAATTCCGTGTACACATCTGGGTGTGTGACGGGTAGCTGAGCCATCTGGGCATAGTAGTAGGGGAGGTAGCGTGCATAATCCGATCATAAGCGAAACACCATGGGATCATTGCTCGCATGCTTGCCAAGGGTAGCATCCAGTCTCCCTCTCTGGATGCTCGGATGAGCCCCAACAAGATTTCAACCATATTAGAAAGAAAAATTACCGGATTAATTTTTGCACGAAAATATAAGATTTTTTTATATTGTGACTTTCCCCCCATTCATTTATGCATATGATGTGTTATCTCATTAAATATGCACAAATTTGCATATTATGTCAAACACAATATTGCCTTAGTAGATGAAGTCAGAACTTTTTGGTTTGTTTTAATGTGATCAATAACTAATTGGTTGGTAATCTACAGAGGCTATTGTTGTTCTTTCAGTTAATTATGTTAAAATACACTTGACGCATGTTAAAAAAACAAGATTTTCGCCTATTGTTTTAGATATAATACCACATAAAATGAAAATTACAAAAGATATAAAAAAATCCCTCTGAACATTTCTAGCTATTCCGAGTAGGAAGCAGTATGTAGAATGATGTGGCTTTACCTATTATGAAACATGAGTTGTCAAACTCGGCATGCAAAATGTCATTTTGAGAGAATCGCAATGCCAGTTCTGGCACTGTGATGCTCGTAGCAATGAGGTTTGAGAGTTATACACGTGTGTTCCCCCTCTTATTGACATGACAGCAAAGTAAATAGCCATATATGACCTACCTAGACATCTGCTCCGGTTTTTCTCTCGCATGTAAACCCTCATTAATTTGCTGATAACACCTTAATGTATAGAGGACAACAGAGCTCGGAAAATTGTTGGTGCCGTGTGGCTGCCTTCCCGCTTGTCTGTGGTTCCTCGCGCATCTGAGTCGCTCTCTCTCTCTCTACCAGAGTGAACAAAATACTGTGAGGCACATTACAAGTTGAAATTATTGTTGAAAGCAAGCCTGTGTTCCCCACATCATCTGCAAATAATCCCTTCAATCCATTTCTGGATCAAAATACAGCAGAGGGCGCCACACACACGCACAAACATAGACAATGGCGATGTCCTAAAAGCGTGATATATAAATTATTGCAAATTTATCACAAGTCAAAAGTCATAGTGTCTTGACGAACAAAGCGGGCCCTCATCTTCATTGGTGGCTCGGAGCGGGTCAGTCCTGGCTCAGTTGCTCATCGAACACGGAGATGAAAGTCCCACATGTCAACATGAGGAAAAGTCATTCCAAAAACTTCGTCCAATATCTGTTCTACAAGAATTTTCTCGACGGATAAAAAGATAATGCGGGAGCCAAGAGGTCCTGTGATCTCTCTCTCTTCACGGGTCATTTATCCATTTTAACATCTGGCCATGCAGTTCCCACGAGTTCTTGGAAAGGAGTTAAAGTTTTTTGCCTTGCCTTGCAGCTTACAAATCAATATATTCGGCAAAAAAATGTAAGAGTTGG
>JAAXLI020003191.1:0-11317 GCA_014621495.2 Entosphenus tridentatus | reverse complement strand
GCAAATGAGGTTCCAATGGTGTAAATGCTTACCCCGAGCTCTCATACTCTGATGGTGCATTGTCTTTGAGTTGTGCGCCTTTTGGCGTCATCTGGTCCAACCCATGTGAGACTAGGCTCTAAGGTAAGCTGTCTCGGGTGTGGACCAATCAACTTCAAGGACAGTGCACATTATCAGAGTTGTGTTTTTTGTTTGCATTATGACTGCAGGTATTGTGGTCTATGCAAACATGACTCCTTGTAAAAAAGGTGTCAGTTTTGTTGCCAGATAGAAGGGTAAAAAACCAATTATCAAACTTAACATCATTAACAATTCCTACTGAAGCATCTTATTTATCAGCACATGCCCCCTTGGGTGGGTGATGGGGAAGCAAGGCATGGTAAGGTCACCTATTCGTGGTTCACGTCCACATTTACCAAGACTCATTCATATTCCAAGGAACTGGACGCGCATCAGCCTTTTTGTTTTTTAAATCCCGTCCCAACTGCGCTCCCTGGCAACATTTAACAGTGGGGGAGGGGGCAGTAATGCGCGCCACTTACCACCCTCAACCCTGACCAGTTCCTCAGCTTGGGGTGATAATAATTACACACATGGCTACGTCTTGCCAGCAGGTGTGTCCGACCCCAAGGGAGGGATCCCACGGACTTGCCAAGCACGCCCACAAAATATAATTACGTGACCTATGGCTCTTTGCCTGCAGCAGCAGAGCTCTCTTCAATGTGGAAATTTCGCCATTCGCATGTATAAAATAAAATTGAAATACAAACGAAGCACAACTCCAAATACACCCCGTTGCCGAACTTAGATGAAGGAGGCCTTCATCTAGTAGTGGATTGATATAGGGTTGTAAATTATTATTTATTATTATGAACACGCTGAGTGCAGATAGTAGATTATTTTACTTTGAATAACTCACATGATGGAGCAAATGGACTAATAATTAGAACTGTGAAGAATAATCCTTATTGTTTATCGTTCTGGACAGCAATCCTCACACTTTAAAATGTTTTAATAAACCTTTTTGCTGACATTTATAACACACAGATACTTATAATATTCCCGTCCCTTATGAAATGACTCACACTTATCAATTTTCCAAACGGATGAATAAGTTTGGCTGTGATACGTTGACCCATTAATAAATGGGCCACTAAATTATAGAGGGTAATTCTTCTTTTTCAACATTTTTGCTCAATGCCCCAAAGTCCATTATAAATCTACTTTTTTTTCTTATTTGAAGTGTCATGGAAAAATGTCCTTTGCGCGTGACTGGCATGAAAAAGGCTGTCGCCCGGTGTTCTATCTGAGCCTGATGCCCCCTGGGTTTCCTTCATTTTATTTTCAAAAACACAAACAATCCAAGTATTAAAAACTCGCTATATATTTGTAAACATTTTCACCCAGATGCGGCTACAAAAAAAAACATTATATTTTATTTGTGTTCACATGTACCAAACTGTGAGCAGTCACGTTTGATTGCGGACATTTCGTGGAAACGTTCAGCCTTTGTAAAATATTGCTCATAAAATAGCATTATTGCCATAAATATCACCGTACGAATAATTTTGACTTCGTTTGGACAAGTCTTTTAATAACAATATAACATCACCATTTAAACAAATATATATTGCTACCTCTCTATTAAAATATGATCATCAGCCAAGGTCAAAACACAGCTGGATGAAGACCTCCTAAAACCGCCCCCCCCATTCCTCACCTAGCGCCTGCTCTTGAGCTGATTCCATTGCTCCATCTACTCTGCGGATATCCCCTTCAGATGCTTTACATATCTTGCATGCCACTCCCATCATTGTTCTTGATCATCGGGGAAAGTCGTCCATTCTAAAAACGCAATGCAATGAAAGATCATTTTAATTAAAACCTATAATTTAAAGAGTCAAGATTGTCAACCTATATTTGAAAATTAGTTTACAGAGAAAACTAATGAAGACAAAAAGACAAATGCTACCACCTGTAACAAAACCTGGGATTTAGGTTTGGGTTTTTTTTTGCATTGGCACAGGGAAAACGAATTAGGCAACAGATTCTCATTCTCATTGGAGACCTGGTAACAGAAACCTGGTTACAGAAACAAACAAAAACATGAACAAAGGAGTCCAACATAGAGGGCAATAAATACTTGCTATGTAAATACATTACAGTATTTAACAGCACGATTGAACGTTGTGTTCAAAATTATGAATGCACTTTTAAAGCTCAATGTACTGAATTGACATCATTTATGGTAATGCATAGAGATGCCACGATTCAAAAGGCTCCATTGGGTTGCGGGAAGATCTCAGTCCTATAGGACTAGGGGGGGGGGAGGTGAATTACTTTGCTTCTAACATTTGCTTGGCACAATACAAAGCAGCCTTCTTATGAATGATACAGTGAAGTTATGATGAAGAGTGCGAGTTCATTATTTTGTTGCAGTTTCATTACGAGCGTATCAATTCGTGCGTGCTGAAAACGAGCAATCAGTCAAATTAATAACGAGCACAAATTACACTTTGAGAGGAGTAAACGGAGTTGCCATCAACCACTTCTTTGTATCCCCGCAAATGATGCTCGCGCGATTACGATCCCCACGTTGGCACGTATCAGTGACTGCATAAACGTTTTAGTTATTCAGGTGAAATTTAAATTGTCATAGGCAGGTAGCCAGCGTGCTCTATTTCCTTTAGTCGGACAATTATTTAAAACGATGGCTCTGGACATGCCATTACAATTACAAACGGATTTATATTCATGGTACAAACGATGAAGCATATTTTTTATATTACAGTAAAAAAAATACATGGAAATGTGAGCCACTCGAGTGGAGACGTATTTGAATTTAAAATAACGGGCGGGGAAAAAAAACATGATCAGCAGCTTTGATTTGCATATTGAAGGTAGAGATGGGAGGTAGGTGAAAGCGATGGATTTGGAACCAGCAAGGGATAGGTTCTCATAATGCTGTGCTGACAATAAGAAACAACAATCGAACGAATCATTTAACATCGCGTCGTTCATGCAGATTGCATCTCGCAATCGTTGATGGACCACAGACCCAAGCTGGCTTGGCTGCCAGGCGGTGAGCCCGCGCCAACGACTCTGCAGTTCTCCACATATTTGCGACGTTTTCAGCCACTTCGTAAGCGTTTGTACACGTGGGAGGAGATTGGAGCAGCCGGAGAAAACCCACGCGTGTGAGGGGGCAACGCTCGAACACTCTCCATCGCACGGGTCAAGGGCAAGACACGGTCATCTCGTCCTGTTCCTTACAGCTCACCGCAATCACAGATGCGCAAGTGTATAGAGAGCGCAAGATCGCAACGCGGCTCTCGTGCAAACGCAATTGTGCAATGTCTTTAACTTTTTGCGAATCGGTCAACAATGGATTGAACCTAATCGTGTTCTGTTTTTGTGAGTTTTTTTTTTCTCAGCCAAATGATGTGCTTGTGGATAAATTGTTGGAAATAAATTGTCAATATGCTTTCAGGGAGTTCAGTAAATCTTTACTATAAATTATATTTTGCAATATTTGTAAAGTGTACAGTTTTTTATATTTAACAAATACATATAATGAAAGGATGTTTGGGCTGTGTGCATGTTTTTTTTAAAAATAAATACACTATAGTAGAAGGTTTTTAACCTTTCAACTGGTACAAAAACTGACACCTTTATACAAGGCATCATGTTTGCAATAACCACAACACAAGTAGTCAAAATGCAAACAAAAATAAACAACTCTGATGATGATAATGATATGCACTGTCCTTGAAGTTGATTGGTCCACACCCGAGACAGCTTTTCTTAGAGCCTAGTCTCCATTGGTGTTGGACCAGATGACGCCATCTCCATTGGTGTCGGACCAGATGACGCCATCTGGTCCAACACCAATGGAGACTAGGCTCTAAGAAAAGCTGTCTCGGGTGTGGACCAATCAACTTCAAGGACAGTGCATATCATTATCATCATCAGAGTTGTTTCTTTTTGTTTGCATTTTGACTACTTGTGTTGTGGTTATTGCAAACATGATGCCTTGTATAAAGGTGTCAGTTTTTGTACCAGTTGAAAGGGTAAAAACCTACTGCTATATTTTGCCACTGGTAAAGGAGATGTCTCATAGTGTAAATAAATACACGTTCACTCATCATCTACTCATCTTCCTTTGGAAATTAAAACAATATTTGGTGCATGTTTTGGAGTGCCTCATCTGTTCTTAATTGGGAGGCATGACACACCGGATAAATGCCATACATATATATTAACAAGCACGTGTAGATTGATACAAACAATACAAAAAGCAGAATACTAATTTCTCTCCGTATTCACAAGACATCTCTATTGTCAGCTTACTTCCTTAAAAAAACCCCCACTTGATTGATCTCATGATTAATGTTCTGTGGATCACACTTAACATCTACCTGCTGTGGAAATTCAAACTGGCAACCTTTTGACATCAATAATGAATAATTTAAAATCCACTGCTGTATGAAGGCCTCCCCCACACTGTCAGTCACGTGGGGATTTTGACCATACTTCACCACTGTGGCCATCATTCAATTGACACGTTTTTGCACGAACACGAGCTTAAAACTGCGTGTACATTAACAGTAACCATTAAATATTAACCCCCGGAATGCACAACACGTCATGGGCCATTTCTCAGCTCGAGTGTACGGCCTTTTGTGTGTGACGTGTTTACTCCTGCACCGCAGCTAAGGGTCCGAACGTTACAAGAAGTGAAGCCCTCAGCTCACCCTCAGCCAAGGGACCCCTGGAATATCCAATTGGGGGATTTCATATTCCTTCGCGATTCCAAACAACACATTGCACTCTCCAAACATGCATCATCTTGTTTACATGCATTAGGACGTGCACTTACCCGCATTAGGATTCTGTATTTCAACGAGCCTTCCTCCCGCTTCTAAATGAAGGAATTGATCAACTTGATTGATGCGAGACCGACTGACCAGTGCTGGCAAGCCAAGAGTTCTTGAGCCGCATTCGTTTCCAAAATAGACTGCTGCGGTTCTCCTGTAACAACGATCTTCACGTCTGCGCACACCTATGGGGCTCGGTGTAAGAGAGCCATCATCCCACTTAAGCACTTAATCGAGGGTCCCACCGTCCAGCCATCAGGAGGCTCACACTCTCCCGCAAGCAGTGGACTCGTCCTAACACCGAATCGGCACCGGTCAAGGCAAGTGCAATCATCCTCTTCCACAGATGGAACTTAAATGAGTCACCCAAATGCGACTGTGATGCACCACAACAAAGAGTGGAGGGCATAGTGAACTCATGCTCACTGTGAGCCTAAGGGACTGTTTGAGCCTGTGGGATGGGTTTTTGCGTGAGTCGCTGGGTCCTCTTGTGTGAACTCGGGTCCACTGTGAGTCTATGGGTCTCTGGCTGAGTCTATGAGTGTCTGTGTGATACTAATGGGTCTCTGTGTGAGTCTGCGTGTCTCTGTGTGAACTCGGGTCCACTGTGAGTCTATTGGTCTCTGGCTGAGTCTATGAGTGTCTGTGTGAATCTATGGGGGTCTCTGTGTGCGTCTGTGTGTCCCTGTGCGACTCGAGTCCACTATGAGCGGTCTGCAAGGGAACGAGTGGGACTTACTCGCTGTCCTCTGAAGCCAGCAGCTGGATGTACAACATAGACATCGATTTCTAGTTGCCACTCAATTCATATCTATACGAAAAAAAAGTTCGAAGGCTGCCGTCATGGAAAAGACTGAGCGAAATGCTTTGCTGCACAATGTGTGAAATGATTTCCCATGCTATAAATGTCCACATGATAAGCTACTTGGTTGAGCTATCATTTGTGGCCAGGTCGCTTCTGAAAAAGAGCTACATAGCTCAGTGAGCCTTACCTGGTAAAATAACAATTGTTTAGTTTTGTAGTAGTTTAGTTACATCTGCATTCATTCAGTTCCATGTGACAGTAGCTTCTATCTATAGTTTACCCATGTATAGGTTATCCAATACGGCTCATTCTCAAATCATCCGTCTAAATTCTAAAATGTAGGTTTACATTTTAAAGTTGTAAAAATATGTAAAATTAATTGTAAAATTAGAACTAAAATTAAAACGAATTCAATGATAAAATGAAATAATTGATCCTTCTCAATTGTAAAATGTGTCTCGTTCTCAACGTTTCACGCGGTGCGTATGCGAGCATGCAATAACAAGTATTTATTGGTCGTGCTCTCGCAAAACAAAGGTGGATTGCGCATTTGTGCCCTTGGAACAAGTCTACAGCAATGTGTCAGCTTTGCTCTTGAGCAAAAGCGTAGACAAATTACAACCCCGTGTTTTTAAATAATTAATGCAAGAGCCATTAAATATAATTATATTTTATATAAATAAATATACAAAGCACACACACAGTATGATTAATCTACAGTACATGCAAAACGTCCTTTGGGCATTAGAATGAATACAAATAATTATTTTGAAAAATAATTCTTGCTCTCAATGTTGTCTCTGCGAGCACAGAATTTACGTGAATTAATTGTTTGTAATGTGTTGCAGTTGTAAAACCCGATCATTGCAGTCAATGCATACTGCCAAGTTCACTGTAACACATATAACCCATTGTAGCTTTGGCGTTGAGGGTACACGAGGACGCATACATAGTCTATAAACTTTAATTATAAGAAGCATCACTTACGCTCAAAGCACCGGCCGACACAAGCTCGCATATGACTGGGCACTCCTTCGGTACGGAACAGCCTTGCTGGGCATGATGTGTATCTTAGGATAAATGTTAAAATACCTTTAATAAAAAATATAATTGGATGTTTATTAAATTTTGCATTCATGTATTTGTTGTTTTGCTTTGCAGCAATTGATATCTAGTCGTGTACAGCGTTCGCGCTTGTACTTGGCAGCACAAACACTTTGCGGGCAATTGGAGCGCTTGGTCTTTCACGGGAAAAGCACACACCGGGTGCAGTGCTGCGTGTGATAAAAATCATTATGCGACAAGCCACTGTGGGGGCACAGTTGAAACAATGCCGCTTAGGCAGCTGCCACACCGACCCCACGTGTGCCGTATTCTTCCAAAAAGATCTCCCAGCGCCGTTGAGATCGTTGGCAATGTCCAAAGACAGTTACACATACCATCAACAAATCACGTGTAACGCGTAGTAGTAGTAGGCTTTCGCGGCCAATGTTATTCATGACAGGTTTTTTTGGGGGGTTCGATCGCGTAAATATGAATGTGTCCTTAAACCCACTACCACCCGACATAGCCAATGAATACGTTTTGTCACGGTAACCAGACATGCCCATTTATTATTAGTTCCGGCACCAGAGCAAACCGACAGCATTTGCAGTTTGTGTATGACGCTTTGCCGGTAATTACAACTGGCCTCATCAGGTGAAGGCCAGAAACGGGAAGATTTTATACACAACTCTATCGTGGACCATAAGCAATCGTTAACAATCAAACACTAAAATTATGATGGCCTACTTTTGTTCAATTTCCTAAATGCCCCCGCGTGAAACTGCATGAGTATGGGATGAGGCCATCGCAGAAAGTGAGCTCATCCACCTTGAGGGAAGCGAGCATTACTTGGATTAGTCTCAGCCAGCAGCATGAGTTATGTCAATGGTTTGCTAGTCTGTGCAAACGTCGGCAAAATCCCTTTGTATCTCTAATGGGGGAGGGGGGGGTACTGCCGATGCAGCCCAACCTTCTGCCGCCTTTGCTCATGATGCTTACATTAGGGCTCCTGTGATGTTTACCTTCAATTGTGGCGTCCGTCATGGACACTCTTTGCACTATGACTTTTCCCCTCCGTCCAAAGTGTGCTCCGTACATGCATCTTCCTGCCGTCGGAATTTACATGAGAAAATTGCGAGACTAGCTACAAAGTCGCATTAGGTAAAAAAAGGTATACGTGCATGACTTCATGCCCGGGCCCATACAGCCCTTTCAATGTCATTGCATTCACCTACCTTTAGTGGGATAGCCTCCAAACCTCAATTCGATTTTTTTCTTTAGTGCTTAATCTTCCCCATCAGTGCTGTCACATGTTCTGACTTTCCACTTTCCACGGCATTTAGAACTAGCCCAATATCTTCTGAAGCTCACCCCTTGTCAAGGTCTCTACTGCCTAACCAGGACTGGCTACCATACATCAATGTCAGTCGGAACGATATCCCCTGTACTGATCAAATGTGTTCTCTTGTCCTGCCTTGATGTCTCGAAAAACACGTTTTTGTGGAGCACATTCCTCTCGATCGTCTGCCAACTCCAAGCACTAGTTTAATATACACACTTTGCAAAAAAATTATCCTGCGCAGAGACTGATAGCCTGTGAACGGCTATTTGAGCTCCAGGCTGATAGGTGACGTTTTTTTAGCTTATGCTGCCCTTAGCAAAATGCAAGCACAACTCTGAAAAACTGTCCCGAATGTCATTGAAAAGTGTTTTCAGAAAGAAGATACTGTATTGCCATTGAGTGCTGAGGTTTTCGAAAAAATACAAATGCCGTGTATGCACTTGTAAAGCGTCATCAGCAAGATGCAAATACACAAAATATGAACAGACGCGTGGATGTTTTTGCTATTTGAAAGGTTTTTTGCTGTCTCTAAATTTTGGTCGAGTACCATTAGCACCTGGATGCATTACACACTTCAATGAAGATAAAGTGGTAAAGTACCTGCAATAGAACTGTTTATTTAGTTTAGTTTGCTGTCCTTCCCTGGCACCTCCAATGAGCACGATTGTCTATGCATGGTGTGAATTAACATTAACGTACATACAAAACAATCACAGAAACCAAGTCCTTCTGCAGACCTATTATTCGCTTTCCTCTCTTGTGCACACGAACACATTTTACTGTGAAAAATAGGACTCACTCTGTGACCGCAAGTTGAAAGAGATGAGAGTACCTTGTATATGCCTTACCGCCATCAAACATTGTCTCCTAGATTAAAAAAACTGCCCTTCTGCCCCAATGTAATGCAGCAGTGATGACGCAAGACAATGCCACGACCCCGGGGGTGGGGGGAGGTCACTGAAAATAAGACATCTTCAAAAACACATCGAAGATACCCATGCGGTGACCACGGGATCAATAGCGGTGGATTTGTGCTAAAGTCCCAGAACTCTCACGCTCATGATGGGGAGGGGGGGACTTTACAAAAAATTGTGGTATTTGGTGTTTCAAATAACAATGCGCATATCGCTGACAAGAAGTCACATTTACCTCCCTGCAGTATAACGAGTGTAAACTCCAGTTTGTTGGGAAGGGCCCCGAGACTGCGCGAGAACTTTTTTGCAGCTCTTGCTGCTCTATGTGCAGGTGGTGTGGTTAATTGGGATGCGGTGGCAGGCGCCGCTATCATCAGGCCTGGCTCCGCTGGATTGGGCCCTTAATTGAAAGCCAGGCAGCTGCCTGGGAGAAGTGTCTCTCGCGAATGCACGGGCACTTGGTAGATTATACGAAGCAGCCCCATACCAATTAACCGTACCACCTGCACGTGTCACGTGCAATCTGATAACCCGGAGCAAGAGTTCGGGGTGCCCTCTCGCGCGATGCCGTCACAGGGCGGCCACCAACGCTGAGAAAAAATAAACAAAGAGGACTTCCTCTTTGGTTCTTTCGGTAAAGTCACGTAAAAAGAAAATACATGAAATAATAGAATACGACGTTTCGATTGCAACACAAGCAACCGTCATCAGGTAAAACTAAATTTGAGAGAGAGACAAAACACAGACACGGAGACACAAGCAAAGACACACACAACATAGACACACAGAGACCCAATGCCTCTGTGTCGAGGGTCTGCTGGGGCAGCTGCTGGAGCAGATAAATTAGAATGTCAATGAATCCACCCCGAAGCGACCCAGGGAAAGAAGATCGAATGGCCCTATGATAGCCTGGTAAATTTTAGAGAGAGAAATAGTTTGAGAAAACTAAATTTAGCAAATCTTTTGGAAATGTAATGCTATGCAACACAGAGAGGACTTGCCATGAAATGCTTGCAAAGCGCACTTGTCCACTAAAAGGTATGCCACGCTACCTACCACACCGCGCTGGCAAATGTTCGCTTAACGCTGCGCGGTGGTTGAGTTACAATCTGACAGTCCGCAAATATGGGATTGTGCAATGAAAACTGAACATCTGCTCTTCAAACAAACAAGTGCATTTGGCAGGTGGTTGCCTTTATTTTGCCAAGAGACATTGAGACAATACATTTATTTTTGCCACTACAAACTATAAATTGGAAGCTCGTCGCCACACTCTGCCAACTTATAATGTATCTAAGGTTATTTTAATGTGTGAATAATACTCATGTAATAATTGAATACATTTTACACAACTCGCCCACTTAAAACTTGAAGGGCCGCTTCTCTGGCACCTCGTGTCATGCTTATTTCTCACACCGCACACTGTGGCTTTTAATCATCAATGTTGAAAGTGATCACACGCGCACTTCCCACAGGCTCTAAATGTCCGTTGGCTATAAATGCAAGCGAACTGAAATACCTCCATTAACACTGATTAAAAACGCTTCTGATTAAAAAAGTGCCTCATAATGTGCCCACGCGCCTTGATGAACGCTGTGACTTTGTAACACTTTCTCATTCAAGTAGTCGACGATTTAATAAGACCACACACATTCATTGCAAGCCCCTTGTCTTCTCCTGCTGAATAATGGTCTCTTCGTGCCATGGACAGACATTGGGGGTTGTTTGACCATATTTCACTACACCGATCAGTGCTGCTTTTGCTAAAGAAGGCACCGAGGGCCGGTTCAGGACATCAGTCGCAGATTTCGATTTAAAGCTTTCGTGACTGCAGGAATTCATCTTCTTGGTTTTTTCGGTAAAGTCACGTAGAAGGGGAGTAATAAAATAATAAAAATAATAAAACATAATAAAATAATTCTCACGACGTTTCGGCCACAACGCAAGCAGCCGTCTTCAGGTGAAACCAGGTCTGTCGAGGCGACAGCGTCTGAATGAAACAGCACACGTGCTTGGAGCATATATATAAGCTGGGTTGGGAGGGGGGGTGAAGGGGGGGGCGCCTTAACAAAAGAATTTGCATATCAAGAGGTATGTAATTAGTGCTACTTGTGTCCGTGCATTATGCAGGATTAGCAGCATCAAAGGAGCGGATATGGGAAATGCAGGTATGTGAATAGTGTTACTTTGCCCGTGCATGATGCAGGATTAGCACTATCACAGGGAGGGGGTAGGGGTAGCATTAATAAAGGGATGAAGTGTTAATAGTATGTAGCTGCAGTAACTAAAACCACCACGTAAACAACTAAAGTATAAACTACATAGTATCATAATT
>JAAXLI020003190.1:0-11318 GCA_014621495.2 Entosphenus tridentatus | reverse complement strand
TTTATTTTATTACTTCCCTTCTACGTGACTTTACCGAAAGAATCAAGACAAAACTTTTTTTTATAATTTTTGGCCGTATTCAAACGGTTTTACACCATATGGACTTGACAACTCAATTTCCCCGTACAAGAATACGGGGTAAACCGTATGGGTTGACCGGTATGATCTACATCAGTCATACGAAATGTGAATAAATCTGCAGCGATCACGACGCAGTTACAGGTCACCTTTAATCTAAATAGGAAACGATGACCTCACATAACCAGTGTGTGATCCATCTTCTTGGTTCTTTCGGTAAAGTCACGTAGAAGGGAAGTAATAATAACACATATTTTATTATGTTTTATTTTTATTATTTTATTACTTCCCTTCTACGTGACTTTACCGAAAGAACCAAGATGAATCCCTGCAGTCACGAAAGCTTTAAATCGAAATCAGTGTGTGATCATAATTGGTTTTTTACCCTATCTGGCAACAAATCTGACACCTTTTTTACAAGGAGTCATGTTTGCATTGACCACAATACCTGCAAACAAAAAACACAACTCTGATAATGTATGCACGTTCCTTGAAATTGATTGGTCCACACCAGAGACAGCTTTTCTTAGAGCCTAGTCTCACATGGTGTTGGACCAGATGACCGCAGGTATTGTGGTCAATGCAAACATGACTCCTTGGAAAAAAAAGGTGTCAGTTTTGTTGCCAGATAAAAGGGTAAAAAAACAATCATATTTTGCTACTGGCAAAGGAGGTTTCAATAGTGTGTGATCAGTTAAGGGGAGGCTCTCGTACAACGCATAGGAGCTGTTTAATTCAGAATCTGAATATTTATTTCTACTGGAGGATTTTTTTCCACAGATGTCCAGTTGAGCCACGGGGTAAGAGCGTTACAAGAAACAGTACAGGAGTGCATAGTACAAGAAATGTAAGCAAATCACCGAAACGCATACAAATACAACCAAACCATCCCCATCCTACCAAAGCCCATCGAGGTATTCACTTACAATACATTTGCGTTCATTAACTCTGATTTTTCAACGGGTTTACTTCACTTGATTCCTCTGTTTGTCGTGGTCAAATCTTGTTATCAAAATTTCGTCCACTTCCCGTTGTCCAATCAATTCCACATTTTGCACACGCACTCAGATCCAGTGACAATGCATGCCTGTATCGAAATCGGCATCAATTAATCAATTACTTCGCTACTTTAAAGCAATTTACATTTTGTATGGACGCCTTATTATTTATATATATTTGTGTAGGTCAAAAACACCGTGGTCCCTAAACTGTGGAATCGGCTCGCACAAAAAGCAGGTGCCACGTGTCTCAGGTGCCATTGACGTACTTCTCGACCGTGAATTAAACAAAGTTGTTAATAAAACCGTTGTTTAAAAAAAAAACTTTTAAAAGGAGTTTATTGTGTTTAGTTTTGTCTCCTTCACCCACACCTCCAATTAGCACGGTTGGCTACATAAGGCGCGAAATAAGTTCAACATACTGTATATATTTTTCTCGCAAACATTTCGTACGAGGAGATAAAACGAGCTCTCAGTTTAAGATCTCCATAATTACGGAACGCTGCTTCTGCTGGCTTGGAGTAGGGATTGTTGGCGCAAGGCACTACTACTACCACTAGATTGCAAAGCACGTCTGTTCGTTATAAGTAATTGTATTGAGCGGGGCATGGATGTTACTGGGTGTTAAAATAATTATCGGAACGACTAAAATTAAAGCATCATCTCCAGCAGCAGTCGAATATCATGGCAATGGAATAGCTGCCCCTCCACCCAGACGGCCAGCAGACAGAGACATATTTAGTTAACTACGTATTATCCTCAAACTTTTTCTATTTTACCAGATAAGGCCCACTGAACTATATAGCTCGTGTTCAGAAGCGACCTGGCCACAAACGATGACTCAATGAAGTGGATTATCATGCGTAAATGTAAAGCAGTAAAATACTTTAAACTCAAAATATAAAGCGGCAGGCGTCGGGGTCAGAATCGAACACACGACCTCCTGTATACCAAGCGAGGTAGTTAACATCTCCTAGCCACCGTGGCGCCCAAACAAACAATCGCTCCGACTCCAGCTCAGTGACTTGACTTCTTTATTCGGACAAAGACAAAGGCTGCATCGGCCATCGATCCATAAGAATTTCGCACGTGTCTTAAGCTCAAGTTGTACGATTGCAAGTTAACTTAATTCAAATAATAATAATAATACAAATAACAGTGCTACGATATTACTCAAAAGAGCTTCGGCGAGTGACGAGACTCTTGTGTTCGGAGGGTCCCCTGCCACACTGGAATGTTTGGACAATTCCATCGTCAATGTGGGTTTGCCTTCCATGTGGAACGCGGAAACCCCGGAGAACTCCCACTCCACGTTACAGTCCTCGTCTGCGATTCCTCCCTCACTCTCTCTCTCTGCGAGAGAAATACTGTGCGGCGCGTTTATAAGTTGAAATCATCTTCATCATCAGTCTTATAATTAAAGTGAACGATAGCATTTAAAAATAAAACACATTAAAGCGTACGTATTTAGTTGCGTTTGTTAAAGGATTTAAATGTGCATAATTTAATTATCGTTAGTGCTGTGTGGGTGCTGGTAGGTGAACGGTTGAGGGTGTATTAGGGGCTACGCGACACGAGGATGTTGGGAACCACTGGCTTTGTGGCTTTGTAAGAAAACAGTCAAGACGAAAGCACAGACAATATTTCCCAGGTATACAAGTTGCTCGTCGGCTCTCAAGAAATTTGGAGCGAATAATCTCGATTTATTTAGCATTTTAGCGATTCATATTTTTTTTGTTGGTTTTATATATTTTCATTCTCAAGAGCTGGACTTTAGCAAAATTTCATTGCGGCACCAAATGTAATGGAATGTGGGTTTGCAGTCATTGGTGACCCGCCTGAACACCACTTATTACCACCAGGGTTAACATATTTTGTTTATCTCACAAACCTTATTAACTGTCTGTGTTGGGTGGTGGCGAGGTTAACGACACATTTATATTTTACGCGATCGAACCCAAAGAAAATCTCTTATGGATATTGGTCGCGAAAGCCTACGAGTTTTACCGAGTGATATTTAATTTAGTTAAATTTTATCATTTCGGCCTCGCGTCGTCACGACACGAAGAATTCGTTCAGAAACTCTCCTGCAGAGAGCAATGCGCGACCCCTCCTGTGCTAAAAACAAGTCACGGAAGTGGATATCACAGAGCCACCTCGGAGAGCCCTTCTTAAAGGCGACCTCTGGTCTACGCAGTAGAGGGCAGCACTATCTCACTTGCTGTACATACGAGAGGGAGGTTCGTCGCATGCTTGTCAAACCGATATTTTCATTCTCAAGAGCTGGACTTTGGCCAAATTCAGTTCAGCACCAGATATCATGTGATGTGGGTTTGCATCGTTATTGGTGACCCCGCTGAACATCACTTATCACCAGGTTTTCCAAGATACGATATAAATTTTCTTGGCGATTACTGCGGGATCAGTTTTCCATATATACAGTAGACACCTTTGATTATCCGCGTGCAGTTTATCCGATTTACGGATTACCGAGCACCTGAGATTGACGTACATTAATAACTCATAGAATTTCGATTAAGCCCAAATAATCTAAAAACAATCTTGATTTGAAGCTTTCGTGACTGCAGGAATCCACTCTTTGGTTCTTTCGGTAAAGTCACATAGGTAGAAAAAAATTATAGATCACGACGTTTCGATCGCAACACAAGCAACCGTCATCAGGTGTCAAACAAACACGGCAGGAGGACTGCTGCCGTAGGAGAAAGAGCTGCTGCAGCAAGAGTTTATATAGGATTTTTGGTGGGCCCAACCCAAGGGTAAAAGTGGGCGGAGCTAGAGAAGGAATTTGTACGTAAATCTTGATCTGAAGCTGTACATGTGAGAGATTACCATGTCAATGTGAGACGGCCCAGCCACCGGAGGCGTGCCAATGAGAAGATTAGTGCCTGGCTCTCTGACATTGACATGCTTTACCGAAAGAACCAAAGAGTACGAATCTAAAAACAGTGAAACATTGTTGTTCTTGAAAATGGTTATCACAAGTCACGTTCTTAAAACGAACAAATGTGTGTGGCGATTAATCTGAAATCCACGTGATTGCCTCTACAGTACAATAGTTGCATATCTTTACAACATCGGAGTTTGATTTTGATTGGTGTGGCTCTGCTATCCACTTAGTGGGTAGTCTTCTGCGCGGAAGCAAGAAAGTGTTATCACTCGGCACGCCACTGATCGGTCGATCGTTAGTATTTGTTCTAAAACAAATACTAAGAATCGAAATCGTCAGTTGTGCTTCATGGAGGGATTTATCCCATCATTTATTTTGTGAGATTTAATTTACGAAATTATAAGACTTAAAACATAATTTATACCTATATTAGTGGCTATTGGCATAGAGATCCGTGGAAAATGGATATGTTTGAATGATCCGTGGCCATCCTTCCTATCATTAGTGCAGATATTCGAGAGTCTACTGTATATTCGTAATTGCATTTCACATTTTGATTGTACTGATTTTGTGCTTTGCTGAACTTCCAGGTACGAACAAAGATTCATTTTAAAACATTTAAAGTGCAGTTCACTCAACGTAAGACTGTCGCCACAGGGCTTCTCATCACTGCAACTCTACAACCCGTAACGATTCCATTAGGCTAGCGGACTGAACAAAAAACTGTGCAATTGTCAAAAAAGAAAAATCCTTCGAGAAACAATACAAATGAGAAAAGGAACCGATTCTTGAATTGGATCGCGATCCTCAATCAGGACAATCGAATGTCGTCCCGCTAGTGAGACGACATCCCAGTAAAACATGGAACGTTAGGGGCCAACGGTTCCGACCACAAGCCAACGTTGGGATAACGTTGGACACGTACCACTGGGGTGCAAGAGAATGGATTGTGTTTGTTAAATACAGTGCTGTGAATTTTCACACGACGGGAAGTGCTGCGTGCTGGTGAAGGTCGTCTTCAATTCGGGAACTCACATCTTGTAGAGACTATGCAGCAGGGCTGCTGCATCTGCTGGGTTGTCCGACGGCGAGTTTAAAACTTCTCGAGTGGGGAAATGTCAACGAGGTGAAGGAAGAGTGAATAGTCCACGACTGGCGAGCTTGCGATTCATCAAAATGCATAGACCGCTCGCTCGCGATTGGGAAATTGCATTCCGTCCGTGATTGTTCAGTAATTTACACATTCGGCTCAAACGTGATTGGTCAAACCTTTTGATTCCCGCTCAAGATTGGTCAATTGTTTTAGACTGCTCCCCTGTAATTGGCTTACATACAAGACCGCTTGCACGTGATTGGCTGTCATCGTGTCTCGTCAACTTCGTTGTCAATGTCGTCATCATCGCCATCGCCATCCTCGTCACCAACCTCTGCGTCGCACGAGCCCTCCTCCTTGTCACCGCTTAGGGCCCCCTCCCCCCCACCACCTCGAGGCCCCCCCCCCTCCTCTGGGGTCCCCTCCCCCCCACCGCGTGGGGCATGCTGCAGGGATTTCTTCCGCGCCTCTAAGCGCCGGCACTTGGAGCACACAGTGGCGTTGTCATAGTAACAGTCCCTGCAGCAACAGACAAACACGGTCACACTCATCATCGTCTTCGCCGTCTTCACCATCGTCACAATTATCCACCATCATTGTCATTGTTGTGATCGATCCGCTGCTGGATGAAAGCCTCCCTGATGATTACGATGCTGCTGCTAATGACAACAATGATGATCATGGTGCTGCGGATTACGATGATGCTGTTGCTGCTGATGATGCTTAATGATGGTGATGCTGCTGACCTGTGGAAAACAGCCGAGCAGTTGGGACACACGGCCGTGTGGTTGTCGAATGCAAAGAGCGCCTCCCCCTGGCGGCAGAGCTCACAGATGAAGCCTTTGGCCTGGCATCGCTGAGAAAGAGAGGGAAAGAGCGAGAGGGAGCGAGAGAGAGCGAGAAAGTGCGGGTGTGTGTCAGATAGTGTGAAGGATGGTTCCTTGGCAGTTAGAGGCAGTCGCCCTCCAACAAAACTGGGGGGGGCGGAGGAGCAACGCTCACAATGGAGCGCATCATAGTTGGAACAGTGGGGAGCACGGGTGGCGCATCTGCCCGTCATCCGAGTCGGTCAACCCATCGCACCTGGATCTCTCACGTGACCTCCTCCTACTGGCAAGCGAGCCTTTCACACCTCACGTGACGGCCTCAACGTGCCCCTAACCTGGCATGAGCACCAGGGTGACGTCACCTCCACCGAGCGCTGAACAGAGGCCGTTGTGTTTTCCCGTAAACACGTGCGTGTGTTGTACATGAACGTGTGTGTGTGTATTTCGGGGCCGTCCATAAATGACATCACGCGATTTTGGACGATTTTTGACCCCCCCTAGTCACACGGCGTCACAAAAAGTCAGATCCCCCCTCAAAAATGACGTCACAAAGCTCTGCCCCCCCAACCCCCAAAAAAACATGTTTCAAATTGCTATAACCTATTGTCATTGTAGTACATGTTTAGTGTGGCGCTGCACTCTGATGTTGTAGGAGAAAACATTTATTAAATGTGATTTTATTTGATACCTACGTGACTTTACTGAAAGAACCAAAGAGTATGTATTAAAAAGTCTATTTAATCGTCACAAATGTCCGACCTCCCCTAGGTGCGTGACGTCATTTATGGACGGCCCCATACACCCAAGTGTGCATGTGTGCACCTGGCAGTCGAGTTTGATGTGCTTGGCGAATGTCGTGTGGACGTCTGTGAGGGTGGAGCTCAACCGCCCCACGACCACGTCGATGAGGTCCTGCATGGAGTACATGTCCACATTCTCCACAAAGTGCTGCCTCTCCTGCAGCTGGGGACAAGCAGCAGCAGCAAGAACAAGAATAGTCATTACAAGCTGCCAAGTCAGGTCCAACGAGAGAGCCTCCAAAACACATTCCTGCGGAGGGAGCTGGTAGGAACGTTGGGTTGCTCGGTCAATGGCCAGGGTCAACAGCGGCGTGGTGTATTCCATAAATATGGCCGACTGTGAGGGCGGACACAAGCCGGCGTGAGTAGTTAAACGTTGAGTTTTATAAGGGCACCACGGGGTGACCAGCCCCACCCCTCCCACCCCCCACCCCCCACCCAGCCCCACCCTCCACACCCAGCCCCTCCCTGCACGACGGACGGACACAATAATCCCCTGTGGGCTGGTGTAACCAGGAGGTTCCTACCAGTAATAGTACACAATGACAAATCATTGCAAGCTGCTAAGTCAGGTCCAATGAGAGAGCCTCCAGTGAGCAGGGAAAACTAATTACAAGCTGCCAAGGCGATTCAGTGACAGTGCCTCCAGAAAAAAAAAACTACATACCGTAGTGTACATACAATAGATACGTTACAAGCTACCAATTAAATCCAATGAGTGAGCCTCCAGAAGAACAACATTTACAAAGTAGATTAATTGCAAGCTTGCAGACGCCACCGTTATGATGTGGCGAGCACACCAGAAGCGCACTCCAGTGGGTCCGCATTTCTATTTGATTTCCCAGTGCGGCAGTTGAAACAACATATACATGTTGAACTTCTTTTGCACCATACATAGCCAACCGTGCTATTTGGAGGCGCGGGGGGGGGAAGGACAACAAACTAAACACAAAAAACAGTTCTAAAGAAATGAGTTTTCAAATCCAGATCATTAAAAAGTGCACAGCTCCAGTGGCTTCCTAACATCAGAAGAGCGTTCCAGACGGCCGAACAAGTGCATCTGAAAGCGCGCGACACGGTGGCCGCCTTTTGTTCAATGGCCTAGTCAAAATCCGCTGCTGCTGCGAGGATGACCGGAGTTCATGTGGATGATGGTTTATGGTGGAGGCCGTTCTCCCAGCAGAGGCACGAGCAATGGCAGAGTGAGTCCAATGAACGAGCATCTGCTGTGTTACGGGAGTACACGATGGAAGAACTCGTGCTTTACCACACCCACACGCGACCTGCCGGTCAATTAACTGCGATGCATCCATTGCTATTTTTGGGTGGAAAGAGGTGGCAGGGGTGGGGGGTAGGGGTTAACTCCCTCGCCTGGTATACAGGTCGTGGGTTTGATCTAGACCCTGACGACGCCTGCTGTATATTTGGAGTTTGCGTGTCTCTCACTCCCAGTGGTCACGCGGATTTTTCTCCGGGTTCTCCGTTTTTTTCCCCCTCCACATTTGGAATCAACATCATGCGTTTCGAGTATTTGGCTGCGAGAAATTTCCACATAAGCCAGCTCGTTGAGCCATCATTTGTGGCCACGTTGCTTCCGAAAAAGAGCAAATAATAACCAACTTTCACCGTCCTTTCAACTGCCGCGTCAGGAGATGGAATCGAACCGACCACCACCTCTGGATCGCAGGCCCGACGCTCTGCTGACCGTTGCACCACTGTGGCGGCAGTGCCTTCAAACTGAATTTGGGGGGGGGGGGGGGGGACCCCGAAACGAAATAACTTGGGCAACCGCGGGCGCCGACCTCCAGGAGAATTCGGGACTCCAGCGCGTCTGTGCAGGTGACGAGGTACGGCTTCATCTTCAGGATGTCCGATCGCAGCTTCTGTTGTCCGCACACAGGAGGAGGTGGGGTTAGAGAAGATTTATAGAAGTGGTGGTGGTTATATTTATTTCCCACTGCAGAACAGAGCCGTGCCGAGCCAGCCCTTGCATCGATCACTCGAAGTAACCGCATCGCTAGCCCCACCCCTGGCCCTGCTTGACCTCCCACCCCCCCCACACCCGAGCCAAATTTGCACATCCCGTCCCAAACTATCCCCGCGCCTCACCAACGGCTCACCTTGATCTGTGCCAGTTCCTCCACGTGCTTGAAGAGCAACGGGTTGATGTGCCTCACGTTGAGCACCGGGCGGCCCTGCATGAGCGTCAGGAAGCGCAGACTCGACCGGCAAACCTGGGCCACAGCGGCGTCACGTAAACGCACGCAAACGCACGCACACACATACACAACTCGCTCGGCGCTCTAGCCCTTCTAGAACATCGATAGAACTTACATTTGTCATTCGCTTAGCGCTCTAGCCCTTCTAGAACATTCATATAATTTACATTTGTCGCTCAGCGCTCTCTTGGGCTTCATCCACCCAGTGAAGGGGGGGGGGGGATTCCCTTCCCTGGCCACCACACCTGACCTGCACCCCCCCCTCCTCCCCACCCCCTTCACCTCTGGGTGTCCTCACCTTCTGAGATTCAAAGTCCCAGTTATGCAGGGCCCGTGCTGGGATGACCATCGCGTCGTTCCAGTGGCAGTTGGGGCAGTAGTAGCGGCCAGAGTAATCGCACAGACGGGCCTCATTGGCTACCAGGCCTGCACCCACACACACAGAGACAAAGATACCCCAGGTAGCCTTTAGCAGTCTGTTGGGACAAGTGATGTCAGCCAGTGCCAATGAAGGCCGGCATTACACACTGGGGGGTGGGTGGCCGGCACCACGCCGCCGCAGTGGTAATGCTTACACACCGCACCAAATACTTATTTGAAGCCGAGTCAACTTAGGGGAGGCCCAGGACTGGTTCAGATATTTTTCATTGACGTTGGCTTGGGTCGCCAGGATCGCCAGGTTCGGAGTGGATTGTGCTAACCACTTCGCTACCGCGTCTCACAATATGCACAGAGACAAAGATCCTCCCTATAGTCTTAGACTTTTGGGACCAACGCTGTTAGCAAGCAGCACCTATGAAGGCCGGCACGGCACATGAGGGGGTCGGTGGCCAGCACCACGCCCGGCCGCCTAGAGGCAATGTTTTTGTTACACATCGTACCAGGTACTCAACTGAGGCTAAGATAGCCTTCCCCCGCACCTCCGATTACCACGGTCGGCTACGTACGGTGCGAAATAAGTTCAACATACATGCACATGACGCAGCCAGTCACAGGCAGAGGAGAGTGAGAGGGAGGGAGAAAGAGAGGGAGACCGTCTTGGTCCTGGTCACGAAGAAGGGGCCACGCAGGCAGCCTGCTGGGGTAAGGAAGAGAGAGGGGGGGGGGGGTGGAAGCTCACCCATAGCAATGGGCGCACGGCACTCGGCACAGCAGAAGCCTTGGCGGTCCAGGCCCTGCTCCGGGCAAATGCGGAGCTCAAACTCAGACTGGTGGCTAACCTTCACCCTCACGCAGCGCTTGACAATGGAGTCCAGGCATCGGCTGTGGCAATTGAAGTGGCAGCCTGTGGCAGGAGACGTGTATTATATACTTGTGTTGATATAGACACAATCATACGCATGAATATAAGGGTGGCAGTTTGACTCGGTGATCAGAGACGCCGTGCCGGCATTGCAGAGTTACCTGGGTTCAACTCTGGTCACGAATGACTCGCATAGACACCCACAGACTCGTATTGAAACCCATAGATTTAGCTAAAGACCCATAGATTCCCATAAAAACCCACCCACACTCGCATAGCAACCCGCAGACACTTGTATAGACTGGCTTGTGATTAAACTGGGATCTCAAGCGCAGCGAGTTTAAGGTCTCAGCCCGGATCACCGATTACGGAGTCTATGGGTCCATATGTAGATTTACGGGTCTCTATAAGAGTCTACAGGTCTCTATGCGAGTTTACGTGTCTCTGGGCTGAGAGCATCAACTCGCTTGCACTGGAGAACCCGTTGTAGTTGCTGCTGCTCTCAGGGCTCAAACCCGGATTGGAATCCAGGCTCTCAGCAGTGCCAGCTTCAAGCCTCGGACCTCTGAGCCAACCTGCCACCTCCGTGAAATTGTACCGCGACCCCCGCAACCCCGGCGGGTGCTGGTAAGCGGTCCGCTGATTCTGTGCTGGCAAGCAATTGATCGGGCGAGCCTGACAGTCGACTCTGCCGGCTTCTTCCCGCTTACCTGAGCAGGTGTACCAGGTCTGCAGCACGCCCCAGATGAGCGTGCTGCACCGCTCGCAGCTGTGCTTCACACTCCGGCTGTGCCGCTTGCGGAAGCGGTGATCCAGCAGCAGCTTCACGTCCGGCTCCTCGTCCTCTGGCTCCTGATGGGGAGGGGAGTGGGAGCGGTGAAGGGGTAGATAGGGGGGGATGGTAGTGGGGAAGGAGGGAAGGGTTAGAGAGGTGGTGGGAGGGGAAGATGAGGCAGAGGAGAGTTGTGAACAGGCGTTATTGACTATGTAGATTAGCGTGGCATTTGAATGCGACCACGGCTCAAGACGCTCCACAGGGACAGGTACTGTGTTCCCATTACAACTCTGATTCTGAGGTGTCCACATGAGTTCAAGAGAGCCAGTGGAGGGCTCTGTCAATTGACTGGTTCAGTAAACTAAAATAAAACTAAC
>JAAXLI020003187.1:0-11323 GCA_014621495.2 Entosphenus tridentatus | reverse complement strand
GGCGTCATCTGGTCCAACCCATATGAGACTAGGCTCTAAGGAAAGCTATCTCGGGTGTGGACCAATCAACTTCAAGGACAGTGCATATATTATCAGAGTTATGTTTTTTGTTTGCATTATGGCTGCAGGTATTGTGGTCTATGCAAACATGACTCCTTGTAAAAAAGGTGTAAGTTTTGTTGCCAGATAGAAGGGTAAAAAACCAATTATCATTATTGTTATTGTGCTCATTAATACCGTGATCGCCAGATTGAGACGTTCTAGAAAGGCAGACGCGCCCCCAAACTTGTGCCGAGTGTCGATACACGTACACAGATCTGGTCTCACTCACACACACGCGCACACGCGCCTATCAGAATTTGAGGCCACTCCCAAACGTTTGCTTTGAAATACATTGGGAGTGAAGCTGTTTCTTATAGTTCAGAGAATACGAAAGGTGTTCACGAATAGATCTTGTCCCTCTCGTTTATATATAAAAAATAAATGGGTCGTCTTTTACGTGTGTGTGCGCGTGCTATTGCAAGTGTGTGTGTGTGTGTGTGCAAATATGCATTGCTTTAAATATTGAATGCCTGAGGGATCCATTAAAAAAAATTAAGTGGGAACAATTTTTCAAGGATTGTTAAAAAACAACGGAAAAAGAAATGTAAGATTTATGTTATTTTATTAATGCTAATGAATTAATGATACATGTGTGTGCACAAGCTCTTTCCAAAAGCACACAGGCAGGAAAAAAAAATAGGTAACAAATCAAGCTTTGTGCAAATACGGCATCACCCTTACGGTCAGTTCCGTTGAAAAATAACCGTGACATGTACAAGACATAAGTACAAATGTTGTAGTCTGTGATTACATTCACGATCACTTCCTTAAGCGGTAATTGCACTTGCTGTTTAAGTTACGGCGAACTGGATACGTCTCGCACCGCACGATGTTTTCCGCGTACACGTCGAATGGATGCTGTACGTAAACCCATCGTGCGTGCTTGTATGTCAACCGCAAATGTGATCGTGCCTTTGTGTGAAGTAATATTAAAGAAGCCTGTCGAGGTTCACTGAAGCAGCGCATCTGTATAATACGGGGTTTTTTGGGGGGTTATATCGTGTAAATATATAAATGTGTCGTTAACTCGCCACCACCCGACACAGCCAATTCGAAGCTAGTTGTAATTGCTGGCGAAACGTCGTACTGAGATTGTAAATGTTGTGGCTTCGCTCTCCAACACACCAGTGTGCTGTACTAGTGACGAATTGGCAAGCTCTGTTTACGTGACAAACCTTACTAATTGGCTGTGTCAGGTGGTGGCGAGTTTAATGATACATTTATATTTATGGCACCAAACCCCGTAAAAGAACTTGTATTATGGATGATATTGCTCGCGAAAGCCTTCGCGTGAAACCACCACATCTCTGTTTGGCAGCACTGCTCATCTTTACTGGTGGTTCTGAACCAGCTTTTGAAAATTCCACATTCCTATGACAGGGATCGTTTGCCCACAGCACAGCCACCTTTGTTGACTTCAGACCATGTTTTTTTTTTTAGCCTCACCGTGCAGTGCTCATGTTTACCGATGTCAGAGACAAGACCTGTTACACTAACCCTGGAGCCGGGACTTGAACTCATGCTAATACAGTAGTGTGTGTCACATACATTAGACGCAGTGTTTGCTACCATCAACTCAGTAAATTGCTATGCAGTGTGGACATTTGTGTGTGTATATGTGTGGGGAGCGGTAGTGTAGCGGTTAGCGCGCTGCGCTACGAACCTGGCGACTCGGGTTTGATTCCCGCTCACGGCCAATACCAGTGACGATAATCTGAACCGGTCCTGGGCCTCCCCTACGTGGACTCAGCCTCAAATGAGTATCTGGTGCGGTTGTGTAAACATCGCCACTGGGGAGACAAAGGCGGTCGGGCGTGGTGCTGGCCACGCACTCCTTTATGTACCGTGCCGGCCTTCATAGGTGCTCGCTAACAGCACTTGCCCCTACAGTCTGTTAAGGCTACACGGGGGATCTTTGTTGCGCGGTGAACGAGTTGAGAAATCTGTTATGCCAGGTGTGACCATTCGAGGTAACTGTATACATTGATGTACAGCCAATCTTCTATTACATCTATTGGCAAGATCTGATTGTGGGAAATTGTAGAGGGCGGTAATATATCACTTTGCATGCTGTAAACAAAGTGTGCAGCTGGCCACGTGTAGAAATGTATGCGCGTGCACATGTGCGCGTATGCGCGCGCGTGTTGTATATTTAATATGCATTACCATACACCTGGATAAACACGGTTATTCCCACACCTAGCAAGCAACACTCTGACTGCCTTGGGCAGTGTATAACATATCTTGCACCGGGTCTAAATGGGGATGTAAGACTTGCGCACACAACGTCATGCCATGTGGATTCATGCCAAGGCAAACTTGAACTAAATATAACATCCACGAGTACACTTGCTCGCATGATAAGTGTAAACACGGAGTCTAATTTGTGGCCGTTCACATAATCAGATATGGAATTTAGGGAACTGTCAAAGAGTGAGGTTCTCGAAATTTGAATCTCCGTGCCATGTCATTTTAATGGGCCAGAGAGATATACGATTCATTGTGTGATTTTTATTTTTTACAAATCGCTTGTGATTTGTGTGAAATTACACCGGTTTAAAGGAATTACAAAAAGCTAAAACTATTGACGAGCATAAATGTTCAACGAGATATCTGGATTCGACACACGTATATATGAGGCACGCTCTCGCAGAGTGCTTGACCCGTGAGCGTAAACTTACGAGTTAAAATCCTCGTCAGGTGTCAGCCTATCATCATCATCATCCCTCTCAGTACATTAAAATGAATACCACTTTGTGGGATGCCAGCAGTCGTTGTCCTATGGGGAGACTGGTCCCCTGCCCTGAAGAACGTGTAAACTCCGCTCTTGTCTCAGAGCAGTGTTGTAGCGTGCTTGACAAGGGCCCCAGGGTTGAAGGAGCACCGTGAGTGGAGATGAGTATCATCCCACGTTTGTTGGATCTTTACCAATGACCAACATTAGTGGCAAATGACTGGCGCGTGCTCCTGTAGCCGGCCTCTCCTAGGTAAACTCAGCCTTCATTGAGAACCCGGTGGGGAGTGTGAATACCCAGCACTGGGGGAGTCAAAGGTCACAATTTATCAGGGTTTTGACCAGTGTTCATTTCGTCAACAACATTTATGTTGATGGCCACCTGTTGAACTTTTGTGAAGTATTAGTCTGATGCGAGGGGCGCACACTTTCCATTCATACTATCAGATTAGCCAATAAGATGAATTGAGAATCGTTTATCCACGCATTATCAAGCCAGTTATCGTGTTTTGGTCTCCCTGAGTGCACTGCAGTCTCTAATGACATGACTACATAATCCCAGTCGGTGCCTTAATTCGGACTCGGTAATTTCATCTCATCGTAGTTACCCATCGGTACTTTCGCCGGGGCAGCCGTAGTTGTCATCGCATCTATTTATTTGCCATCACGGTCATTGTTCTCTAAAATAAAATAAAAACAATCGTGGCTGAGCGATATTTTCATCACTGCATTTGCTCACCAAAAAAACTACACAACCCGGGCTCCGACCACACGAACCCTCGGTCGCGCGCCGTGGCCATCCTCAATAGGCGCTCGCGAAAACAACAGTCGGTGTTGTCGCCATGGGGATAACCACCACCCCCCTCCACCTCTTTTCCCTGCCTTTCGATTTTGCGCGCGTCTCGCCAGCTTCGGCATGATCCACGACGGCGAGGGCAACGCTTGCAAGAAAACCGAGGGGAGCATCATGTCGCCGACGCTCGCCGGCAACAACGGCGTCTTCACCTGGTCGGACTGCAGCCGCCAGTACCTGCACCGCTTCCTCAAGTAAATGCTCGTGCGCCCGGCTCACTCTCGCTGACAGAACACGAAGACCGCCGCAGCCCGTACCGCCACTTACCCCCCCCCCCCAAAAGGACGCCAGAGCCACTTTTGTCGACAAGTACGAGAATTCGTAACACTAGTTACTTGCGCATAAACACTACGACGCCTACGATCACTTTGTAGCTTCTTTTAGCCCCGCCCCCCTCCCGATACGTTCCATTCATTGGCTACCACATTCTGATAAGCTGCCCCCCCCCTCTCCTCCCCCCTTAACTTGTTTTTAAGGGCTTACATCTTGTATTCCTGCCTCACTTGATGCAGAAAATCTGGCTGTGACGGTCCCCCCTGATGACGGAGACTTGTGTTGCCTCCGAAACGTCGTGATTTTTATTTTATTTTATTAATTTTGATTTCATTTTTTTACCTACGTGACTTTACCGAAAGAACTAAGAATGCGAGAATTCGTGTTGAGTTTGTTTTGCGCCGTACGTAGCCAACCGTGCCAATCGGAGGTGCGGGGAGGGGGGAAGGACAACAAACAAAAAAGCAGTTCTAAAGCAATTAGTATCAATCTAGCCATGACGGCAAAATAACAACAGCTGCCGTTCTTCTCAAAGTGGTGGTAACGTCACTGGGTGCACCTTGAGGCCACGTGAAGTGTTGCAAGCTCGCTGACTGACTCGACTGGCAGATGCACTAGCTGCACTCCTCCTGGTGCCAACTAATTATAATGTGTATGTATGAGGTGCATTTCATCCGTGGATCCCATTGCACCAAACACTCATCATGATCATCAGCCGTTGTCAATCTACTGCTGGATGAAGAATTCCACCAAACAAAATACAGGATAAAAAAGAAGAAAAAAATGAACTTCATAAAATGTTCTATAAGGTACCAAAGAAAGCTCTAGGTACAATGTGAAGTTAGGTACAATTTAAAAGCACTTTTCATTCGTATGAACTAAGTAGTGAATTCAGGAGCCCATTACAAGTGACTTGGAAGTGATTAGATAGGAGTTGCAGTGCCAGCTACAAGCTTTGACCTCTGAGACACCCGCACATTTGCCGTTGCGATGCACGTAGGGCCTCCAGTGGCTGCAGGGTTCACGTCAACCAATTCTATACAATATGCACACATACACATTTAAAATACAGTAAAACCTTGGAGTGCGAGCATAATTCGTTCCGGAAACGCATTTGTAATCCAAAGCACTCGTATATCAGTTGTGATCACGTGACGCTCGGCAGACAAAGCATATACATACTACTCGCATTGCAAGACCTCGCTCGTTTATCAAATTAATTAAAAATTTTGCTCGTCTCGCAAAACACTCGCAGACCAAGTTACTCGCAATCCAAAGTTTTACTGTAATTTATTATTACATGCGCAATTTGGGCTCAAGAATCAGGTATCAATATCTATCGGTGAATGCTTCATTGATGGAAATATTATGCTTGTGCACCAACTTTCCAGCTGCCCAACGCTTTCTTTTGAATCGCTGACCAACGGAGACTTTTTTTTCTTCCTCCTTTCAAAAAGAGTCCTCCACCTGCAGAAGCGAAACGTCGGGCGTCATGCCGAACGTCTCCGCTGTACACGTCCCGCAAAACGCGCCTGGGAGCCACGCGCCAGTGCATTCGCAAAATTCCACTCGGCAGGAAAGCGGCCAGGGCCGTTTCCTTCTAGAGGGGTGGGCGCTGGGCGCTCGACGATTCGCGATCATTCCAGTTCTGTTGTGGTCGCGGTCGTTCGGTCTCTCTTGTCGTTGCGATCGTTCGAGTTGTGTTGTCGGCGTCGCGATCGTTGGAGTTATGTTGTGGTCGCGGTCGTTCGGTCTCCCTTGTCGGTGCGATCGTTCGAGTTCTGTTGTCGGCGTCGCGATCGTTGGAGTTCTGTTGTGGTCGCGGTCGTTCGGTCTCCCTTGTCGGTGCGCTCGTTCGAGTTCTGTTGTCTCTGCTGCCAGTTCCCCACAAGCCGCCTGCCTGGCCGACAAACCCAAGACCTCCGTGCCCTTCCGCTTCCCCGAGGAGCTGCCGGGCCAGCTGTACGATGGCGACACGCAGTGCCGGTGGCTGTTCGGTACCGTCGCGCGCATGTGCTCTGAGGGCAAGCGGGTGAGCTGCACAGCAACCCTCCACCAAAGACAAAGATCCCCTGGTTATAGCCTTTAACACTGTTGGGGCAAGTGCCGTTAGCGAGCGAAGGGCAGCATGACGCACGACGGGGTGGGGTTGCCAGCACCACGCTCGGTCGCCTTTGTATCCGGAGTGGCGATGTTTGTTCATTGCACGAGGTACTAATTTTGAGGCTTAGTCGACCTAGTGGAGGCCCAGGATTGGTTCAGATAATTGTCACAGCTGTTGGCCGTGAGCAGGAATCGAACTCGGGTCTGTCGATTCGTGGTGTAGCACAGGGGGAACGTGCAAACTCCGAATATACGGGAACAAAGCCACGACCTCTTGTATACCATGCGAGGTCGTGAACAATACATTGTATAGATGCACTTCATGAATTTATGTATTTAAACACACATTTTAGCAACAGTGCAGTTTGTGCTCCATGTGTCTTGTAATAGCCCGTTAAATTTGCTGTGTGGCTCCGAGATGTATACTATAGCTGACGTCAACTGGCGCACCATCCAATGTGGATTATTACAAATATTGACAATTATTATTTAACCATTCAAAGAAAAGTGTCGACTAGTTTCAGTTCACTCGCTAAACATATCAAACTGGAAGTTGGGGAAAAAAACACCCCGCCTCATTTGTATCCTCCCATTATAGAAGCACTGCCAATGTACACTCTAGGAAGGACCCTAAAAATACACTACAATCGCACAAAATAATAGCACGTGAATAGACCAGCCCCCTCCCATCGCACTCAGGGTAATTTGCCGACTGTGAACATGGAAGTTTGATGCTCATCTCACAGCTGAGAGCAATCATGTGGTCAGCGCATAGATGCGGGTGGATGAAGGACTTCTGCTTGAATGCGACCTACATTACGAGTGGTCACGTGTTGGGGTTTGGCTAGTAAGCGGGGCTGTTAACATCGTATGCTGCCCTCGTAACGGGGGCGCGTTGCGCCGTGTCCCACCCCTCCTCCCTCGCTTTTGAATACCGTGGAAAAACCCAAAAAATCCAGCTGGTAGGGAGCTGACCTTTTCTCATTGGTAAATGGAATGTTTCTACGATGATTAGTACAGAATTGCAAGGCATTTTGTCGATGATTTTTGTAATCCTCGCTGTTAAATTGTTGCCAACGGTTTGAAAAGGATTGCGGAGACTAGCAGCTCGTGTTACCGAGTAAACACACGCGTCACACTTATGCAGACCGCTCAACAAGTTCCCGATACACTTCATGCTCCTTGGCTCCGTGGATGCCGTGAGTCGTGCCGAACGCATTGCACAAAACGAGCGTCGGATTCAGCCCTCCCCTGGCCACGACGGAGTCCGCAGAGACGTCCACTGAATCGAGCACGGGACTGGTGCTGTACTGGGTATTGGGACTCTGTGGACGGTGTGAACACAAGCACGCAGATTCCGATTCCCTTACCTGTAGAGAGCAGGGACGATTGTCAGATTTGGAACGTTTCGTCTTCTTAATGAATGGATTTTGACGGACACTTTGGGATCTCTTTGGGATCTTTGGATCAATTCCACCAAGCGCCCAATGTAAACATGTCTTCGTGCACACAATAGTGGCGTCACGTGATGATGCCACGTGGCACCATCTTTGGCGGAGACAAAGAGCGGACGTGATGTTATGTTCGTGATGCTACTTTCTGGTTTTCGGGAAAAATCCGAAACGATCTATCTTTTTTCTTTTCAATTCAAAAATTGGCAGCGCATTCCTCCTAGAGAGCTGTTGAGGTTGGGGGTGGGAAACCAAACTGACCACTTACCCAAAGGAATGCTGCTTTCTCGTCATATTTTTTGAAGAGATAGCAGCATTTCACAACACAGACTTGTGGAAGTGTTCCGTGCTGTCACCTTCCGGGGCCCGATCAGTGACGCAAAATGTTCTCGTGACTTGAAGGAGTTTAAGATAAACAAAAGAAACATCTTTACCTTTGAGATTATAGCACAATTGAGATCAAGGTTGAGCTTTTTCATTTAACTAAAGAGTCGATTGAGATACACATCTCGCCTGCAAGAGATAGAAAGAAAATGCCAGCAGAAGGCGGCAAAGATAACTTTAAAAAACACATCCGAACAATGAGCACAAAGTTCCCAGAGAAAAACATAAATGCCTTAGAGCAGCACAATTCAACCTTAAAACGCTTGTTAAAATTCAAATCTCAATCCGAGCTACAGACTAAGACTTTTTCGGAAGAGAATGCCCCTGCAAAAATCTTCTCACGCCACCGAGGCAATGCGATGAAAACAGTACCCAGTCCCTGCGGAGCTGCAGAGAAGAGCAAACGGCAGCAGCGCGTGAAGAGAAACACAGCCGAATAATACGCAATTTGTTTTATCATCCGCATTTCAAGCTGCTTTGTAAGAACGGAGAAGACGGGGCACGGGTTCTGAGCACAGGAGAGCATCGGGATTGTTTCCTAGGCCTCTTACCAGGGGAGCTCGAGAAAGCCCCTGTTGAGGATAATTTTGGCCTACTCTTCCATGCTGTCCCAGAAGGCTTGAAAGAGGTGGGTCCCCCATTATTTTACGCCTGCCGATCAGAGGACCGTTGCCTATCAATTGATACTGGTTGAGTGGGCCAGAGGCGGGGGAGATTTGCCAGTTATTTGAACTTCTGCGCTGGGAGATAGCAAGTCCAGTGTACCATGATGACAACATCTGCATGGGATTCCACATGGCAGAGAGGGGAAAAGAAGCTGAGGGTTTGGTAAAGGTGAGAATGAAGGAAATTCACACGTAGTTGGTTCATTTATAGATCCGGCGATCGATTTGTGGCACAGTGTGCGAACGTGCTTGGCAGTAGTGGTCGGCCTTTAGCTGCTTGCCGGCTGAAACACACGCTCTGCTAACTTTCAAAGGACACATTTTTATTTTTTTATTTTGTCTCTTTTTTTTCTACGTTTTCATGCGGGCAGGAAATAAGAGGTTTGAAGTGGCTGGGAAGCCTGCTGAGCTGGGCAGCACACCAAACCATAATTGACTGGCCCTTATTTTAGTAAAGCAAGGCTGCCTATTGCTGAACTGATGACAGATTGTGTGTTATCACTTTCAGCGAAGCAGCGTGTACGGCACAGGTCAAAGGTCAAGTCACAGTTGCATCGCTTGTAAAATAAGCGTGGGGTGGTTTCTTGCCTCTTTCAGCGGTCCTGAACCAAGGGTGGAAATTCTACATTTCCATGGCTGGGACCAGTCTCTAGTACTCTAGTAAATGTTACTTATTTCCATTTCAATAAACAACTTGATGGTATAAAAAAACACGTACAATGCACCTATCTCGGAATGGCCTTGCTAAAGTTGCCAGAGTTTCTCCCAATGCATCACCGACACACTTAAACTGGCAACACACTTGTGAAAACATTTAATTGGTTACATATTCCATGCAAGAACTTAGAGCTTCCGACAAGCCCTAACTTGCACCCGGCTGCAAGGCTAGACCCTGTAAATCATACGTGCTGACTAGCGTGACTCAAATAGCACATTTCCTTGAATAACTGCCCAATGATTATTTTTTCTCAATGCCAAAGTGTACAAATGCATTCAAGCTCCACACACTTTCAAGGAACAGCAGATCACTATAATTACACATTGCAGTCACCGCAATTGGTTACGTCGCAGACCTTTGATAAATATGTGTGCGTGTAGCAGGGAATAATGGCGCTTGTCGTTTTCACACTGTCCAATGACTCCGGCTCACTGAATTGGATTCCGAGCCCTGGCTAATGTAAGTGGCATCAGGACCTTTGTTGGGCCTATTGTGGCTTGACTCAGCCCTAAATGCTTGCCTGACGTGTGGCTATTGTTATTTCGTTTGCCAACCCCTGCGCTGACTTGGTCCATGAGTGCCTGGCAGAGTTTGCGAGAGTCGGCACAGGCGAGGCAGAGCCGTCGTGGTGTGATGCTGGCGACATCACCACCCCATCTTGCATCACGAGCAGAAATAAAATGTGCCGTAGTCTACACAGCTAAACATTGCATCTCCGCCTTTTGTATGTCGGTGTCTACGTGTGTTTGTGTTCGCGAGTGCCCTTATCTGTGTGTGTGTGCGTGCACTTATATGTGGGGGAGTGGTAGTTTGATTCCCGCTCACGGCCAACACCAGTGACGATTATCTGAACCAGTCCTGGGCCTCCCTTAGGTCGACTCAGCCTAAAATGAGTCCCTGGTGCGATGTGTAAAACATCGTCACTGGGGAGACAAAGGCGGTCGGGCGTGGTGCTGCCCATCCAACCCCCTTCGTGTGCCCTGCTGGCCTGCATAGGCGCTCGCGAACAGCTCTTGCCCCCTACAGTCTGTCGAAGGCTAATACTGGGGGATTTGCGTCTTCGTCTTTGTGCACTTGCGTGCTTGGCATGCACGTGCATGAAGGGCGGCTCTCGCAGCGCTGCCACGCGCTCGCCACTCGTGACCCAGACGCCCGTTCCTCCGGCGTGCGCAGGACGTCTGCAAGGCGCTGTGGTGTCACCGAGACGGGCGGCACTGCGAGACCAAGTTCCTGCCGGCAGCCGAGGGCACCGCATGTGCCAGCAACATGGTGAGCTCCTGAGAGAGAGAGAGAGAGAGAATCCCAGAAGCTGTATGACAAACCGGATCCTCTTTGCGTCGTAGCCTGTCTTAGCAATGAACATCTGTCTACATTGCGTCAGCAACATGCCATAGGAAGAAGTACGATTTAGAATGCTCACAATACACCGTGTGTCACTGTGTACAAAAGAACAGTCCTCAAAAGAGGCCTTCGTAGAACTACTCCTGAAGTAAGTTGGAAGGAGTCATAGGAAAGGTGTCTTGTCTTTGATGCCAATGGGGAAAATATTGCCACCTTCTCCTATAGACGGGCTGCAGAGGCTCTGTTCTGTCTGGATGAGCTTTGCCACCTGTCCTTATTTTCCTCGGATCGTCCTCTTGTTGAGGGTAATTGCTGTTCGGCGAAATCTGGAAGTCTTCCTAGGACATTACAAGTCCTGCTTTAATATTGTTGCCACCTATGAGATGCAAAAATATTGGACATATCTTGGGAAGAAACTATCTCGCAATTTTGGAGGACAGAGAATAAAATGGAAATATACTGTGAAGAAGAGTCATCACCTGAAATGTCACCTATTATATATTTTAAATTTTAAGCTCACACAGTATTATTAATACATGTGTTGAGTTGTTTTGTTTGTTGTTTACACGTAAATGCAGCAACTGGCAAAATTCCAGGTCTTTTGACGTCCTGCGGAATTAGAAACAAAACAAAATAAATCACGACGTTTCGAACGCAACACAAGCACCCGTCTTCAGGTGAAAGTCGCGACAGCTGCGA
>JAAXLI020003186.1:0-10985 GCA_014621495.2 Entosphenus tridentatus | reverse complement strand
GAACACATGGACCAGAGAACACATGGACCAGAGAACACATGGACCAGGGAACACATGGACCAGGGAACACATGGACCAGGGAACACATGGACTAGGGAACACATGGACCACGGAACACATGGACCAGAGAAGACATAGACCAGGGAACACATGGACCAGAGAACACATGGACCAGAGAACACATGGACCACGGAACACGTGGACCAGGGAACACATGGACCAGAGAACACATGGACCAGGGAACACATGGACCAGAGAACACATGGACCACGCAACACATGGACCAGAGAACACATGGACCAGGGAACACATGGACCAGAGAACACATGGACCAGGGAACACATGGACCAGGGAACACATGGACCAGGGAACACATGGACGAAAGAACACATGGACCAGAGAACACATGGACCAGAGAACACATGGAAATCACGGGTGTCATGTTGACCCTTGAGAAAAGGAAGTGGGGACTGCGCAGGACGAGCGAAGGAGCGGCAGCTACAGGCGGGAAATGCGCCCAAGAGGGCGTCGGAGTGACGAAATGAGACCGTGTGCAGCACCTGGACGGATTGGTGCGTCGTCAGACCGTGAGAGATGATGACGGTTTGGGGAGGCCTTCATCCAGCGGTGGATTATGTATACGTCTAGGTGTGCGTGTCTGTGTAGGCGTGTATTGATTTATCGGGGCACGCGTGTGTGTGTACTATGGGAAGTGGTCGAGCAGCGGTTAGCGCACTGCGCAACAAACCCGATTTCCGCTCAAGGCCAACGATTATCTGAACTGGTCTTGGGCCACCCCTAGGTTGATTTAGCCTCAAATGAGTACCAGATGCAGTGTGTAAACATCGCCACTAGAGAGACAAAGGCGGCCGGGCGTGGTGTTGGCCACCCACCCCCTCGTGTGCCGTGCCGGCCTTCATTAGGTGCTCGCTAACAGCACTTGCCCCAACAGTCTGTTAAGGCTATTCGGGGGATATTTGTCTTTGTGTGCGAGTGTGCATGCAGGGTCAATTGAGGACACCGTCTCCTCCACGCACGCGCACATCCACTCCACAGCGACGCAGGGCACAGAAAATAAATAATTAATGACACAAAGATCCCCCGTATAGCCTGACCAGACTGTTCGGGCAAGTGCTGTTAGCGAGAAGCAGCACCTATGAAGGCTGGCACGGCACGCAGAGTCGGTGGGCAGCACCACGCCCGGCCGTCTTTGTCTCCCCAGTGCTGATGTGTACACACCTGGGGGAAGGCCAGGATCGGATCGGATAATCGTCACTGGTGTTGGTGGAGTACCGCTCCCCACAAATACATGCACGCAGACACACGCACACCCTGGCACAATGGTCATTTACATCCCTTTGTCGATTCATTGCTGGATGAACGTCTCAAGCCGTTTTTATGACACTTCACCAATCCGGTAAGGAGTGGTGGCGTGAGTGGGGCAGGAGTTTAGTAATCACGTGTCTCTCGTGCTCGCTGTCGTCGTGAACTGAACTCAAGAATGCCCGGGTTCATAGTGCAGTCTGCAAACCGCCACACACACACAATGGCAAACATATATACACCCTTAATAATTATCATACCCAGCCTCGCCTCACTGAGTCTCAAGACACATTCTCAAGAGGGTCCTTGTATAAGAATTTTGGGTCAGTACATTTTTGGATATTTTTGTTTTGGCATATCGGAAGCCCCAACAATGCAGTCTATCCATGCAGATGCCACAAGCCTACTTGCTGTACTGACTTTTACTGGTCACCAGCACACATTTACCTCCTCCGCGTGATCCACCAACCCCCGCCTCCAAAATGTTAACCTCGCAAGCGTGCGCTACACGCACGACCAGCTGCGGGACGGATTCCTGACTCTATCTGTGCGGAGCTTTGTGTGTCACGTACATGCAGCGGGTTCCACCGAGTCCCCCCCCCCCCATCCACAGGTGAAGCTGCAAAGTCGCATTCGTGGAGTTTCACGGCCGAGCGTCCCAGTGCGGCGGCACCCTCTTGAACATATCTTGAGACTCGGCGAGGCTTTCCTGGGTAAATCGAAGGCGTGGTTATGAACCGTATTGAATCGCCACTCGGGTGAACATTGGGGCTTACGCGGGAGTGGCCGGGGTGGGAACCCAGGAGGGATGGAGAGAAGCCCTCCCACGGGGGGGTCCCTTTCGGGCCGGAGGGGAGTGCTTCCGTGATCACTGTCGATGGGGTTCGCGTGAGGTGGATGGGTTGGGGGGCGGGTGGCAGAGGAGATTGGAGAGAGCTCATTGCGATTTAATGAGCGAGAGTGCGTCTGAGTGTGCCTGTGTGTGTCAGTGCGTCTGAGTGTGTGAGTGAGTCTGTGTGTGTGTGTCTGAGTGTGCCTGTGTGTGTGAGTGCATCTGAGTGTGCCTGTGTGTGAGTGCGTCTGAGTGTGCCTGTGTGTGAGTCTGAGTGTGTCTGTGTGTGTATTTAAATGTGTTGATTCCCGCTAACGACCAATAGTAAAAAAAAATTACCGATTCTGGGCCTCGCCTAGGTAGACTCGGACTTAAATAAGTACAGTTACCTGGAACGGCAACATCAGCACTGGGGAGATAAAGGCGGCCGGGCGTGGTGCTGGCCACCCACCCTTCGTGTGCCGTGCCGGCCTTCATAGGGGGTGCCAGCTAACAGCAGTTTGCTCAACAGGCTGTTAAAGGAAGAGGAGGACGTGGAGCTGAGTGGACTTGGAGGAGACTCGTGAAGGACGCTACCGAGCAGTTGGAGGCAGTCGCCTTCCAACAACAACAACGGAGGAGAGAGGAGCGACGCTCACAACAACGAGCGGAGCGCCGGGCGGATAAAACGCAGCAAGTTGTCACGGTGGGGGCCACAGGTCTGTCAAGTCATTTCGGGCAGTCAAGCCATGAGCACCTCGGTCTCTCCCCTGACCTCCTTCCACACTTCAAGTGGCCTCCAGGTGCACCTAGCCTGGCACAAGAGGGCTGTGGCGACGTCACCACCTCTCAGGGGCGAGCAGCGGTTTGTTGTGTCAAGGTAGCAGCCAATTGAAGAGGCCACGTGCAGGGGGGCGGGGCAAGGATAAGGGGCGGTGTTTTATGGGCGAGGGTCGCGGACGGGGCGGGGCTTGGGGAGAAAGGGGCGGGGCTTGGGGAGAAAGGGCGGGGTTTGGGGAGAAAGGGGCGATGCTTGGGGAAAAAGGGGCGGGGGCAGAGGCGAGGGGGCGGAGCGAGGGAGGAGAGGGGTGAGCGGGTCCACGCACATATTTTTATCCCGTTTCCATGACGACCGCGGCGAGTGAGAGATGACGTCGCGAGTGGAGAGGGGGAGTGGAGAGGGGGAGCGGGGAGGGAGAGAGCGGGGAGGGGTAGAGTTGGGAGAGAGTGGAGGGGAGAGCGTGGAGGGTAGAATGGAGAGAGTGGAGGAGCGGGAGAGTTGGGAGAGAGAGTGGAGGAGAGAGCGGGGAGGGGAGAGTGGAGGAGCGGGAAGGGGGAGAGTGGAGAGCGGGGAGGGAGAGAGCGTGGAGGGGAGAGTGGAGAGAGGGGAGGAGAGAGCGTGGAGAGGAGAGCTGAGATGCGAGTGGGGAGTGGTAGCGCAGTGGGCACGAGTTCGATTCCTGCTCACGACGGTTATCTAAACCGGTCCTGGGACTCCCCTAGGTCGACTCAGCCTTGAATGAGTACATAGAGCGGTGCTTAAAACATCAGCACAGGGGAGACAAAGACGGCCGGGGTTGGTGTTGGCTACTCACCCTCTCGCATGCAGTACCGGCCTTCAATAAGTGCTCGCTAAAACCACTGGCCCCAACATTCTGTTGCGACTAATGGGGGATCTGTGTGAGACCGTGCGCGTGTAGTGGTATCCATGTCTTGTGGGTTTTGTGTGTGCGCGTGTCTAAAACTACTCGAGGTGCGGTGTTATCCTGCTCCTAAATTAGCACTCCCTGCCGCCACCCGAGTCTCGGACTCGGAGTTCCGTCTGAGAACTCGGTGGGGAAGATCGGTGGAGGGGCGGGGGGAGCAGATGACCCCATTCTGACCCCATTCTGACCCCATTCTGACCCCATTCTGACTCCATTCTGACCCCGGTGACCCCGTCTCGACCCCCCCCCCTCCCACGTGCCCCTCGCTGTCTACAGATTCGCCAGTGCGACCTCGGTCCGCAGACAGCGGCGAGGCGATGGACTGGCACGGAAATTGCCGCATAATTTGGCGCACAAAACTGGCACGGAAAGCGATGCGCAAGCTGGCGCACGACTCGCAGCCACTGGCGCATAAACTGCTGCGTAAAAACTGGCGCACACGCTGTGATAGGAACTGCTACGTGACCCGGCACGCATACCAGGATGAGCTGGCACACGTTGGGGCACAGTCGCACAACATGGCAATACGCTGGCACACGCATTGGCACATACGTGGCACACACAATCCGCAGGACAGAGACTGGCACAAAGGGCATCTGCGTAGGACACACACACACGGATCCCTGTAACAAGACACCCCCCCCATCGACCTACCATTCATCTCTCCACTCCCCTTTATCCCCCACACACCTGGACACACCTGATGTCATCTTTGACCTCACGTCACCTGACCGGTCGTCATCTCATCCTCACCTGCCTCGCCTCATTCCCACCTGCTCTCGTCTGGCTCTCACCTCACCTGCCCCCGCTCAAGTGCTATTAGCGAGCACCTATTAAGACCTGGCATGGGGCACTAGGGAGTGGCGTGGCCATCGCCACGCCTGGCTGCCTTTGTCTCCCAGCGCTGACGTTTACTCCACAGCGTGTGTACATCCAGACACGAACACGCGCACACGAGGGAGAGATGGAGGGAGTGGGAGGGATAGATTAGCGAGGGAGAAAGTCGAGAGAGAAGAATGACACGGAATAAACAGGGTGGAAATCAGACAGAGAATAAAGACGTGAGAAGGGAGATAATGGAGATGATAAGGAGGAGAGTGTAGACCAAGAGATCCAGAGAAGAGGGTAGAGAGAGGTAAGGAGAGGAGAGACGGAGTGTGGAGGGCGAGAGTGGGAGGGAGAGGCAGGATACCAACTCGCTGACCCCACGGGCGCGCGCGTCACGTGACCGCGCCGCTCCGCATGCGGATTCGGAACGCGAGGCAGCAGAATGCGCAGAGTCACGTGGTGGTGAGGGTGGGTGAGGGTGGTGGGTGAGGGTGGTGAAAGAGGGTGGGTGGGTGAGGGTGGTGAGGGTGGGTGGGTGAGGGTAGTGAGGGTGGGTGAGGGTGGATGGGTGAGGGTGATGAGGGTGCGTGGGTGAGGGTGGTGAGAGTGGATGAGGGTGGTGAGGGTGGGTGAGGGTGGGTGATGATTGGTGAGGGTGGTGAGGGTGGGTGACGGTGGGTGAGGATTGGTGAGGGTGGGTGAGGATTGGTGAGGGTGGATGAGGATTGGTGAGGGTGGTGAGGGTGGGTGAGGGTGGTGAGGATGGGTGAAGGTGGGTGAGGGTGGTGAGGGTGGATGAGTGTGGTGAGGGTGGTGAGGGTGAAAACTCAAGGTGGCGTCTGCTGCTGATGATGTTGACGATATGATAAATGGATGATGGTGATGTTACTGACAGGAAAATCCACACCATCACCACCACCGGTGCCCCAATGCCACTCAGAGCCCCCCCTTCCCTCCCCAAGCACCTCCTCATCGTCTCTTCATCCTCACCCTATAGCAGTGAGAGAGAGGGAAGATCTCTCCTCACGTGAACTCTCGCATCCATTACCCGGGAAAGAGGGCACCGCCACCCCGCCCCTCCACCCCCTCCCCCGCCACCCCGCCCCTCTTGGGCACTGCGCGAGACGCGCCCTTCCCTGCTGCTCGCCCTCCCTCCTACCCCTTCTCCCCTCCCTTATCCCTCCCTCCCCTTTCCCCCCCCCTCCCACCTTCGCACATTCCTCCATCCACCCGCCCCTCGCTCCCCTCCCTCCAACCTCCCCCACTCGCTCTCCCCCTCCCTTCCCTTCCCTCCCTCCTCCTCCCTCTCCCTCCCCTCCCTCCAACCTCCATTCCCTCTCCTCCCCTCCCTCCTTATTCCCTCCCTTCCTCTCAATGTGGCCACGGATGTATTTTTTACGTCTCGATATGAGGGGATAAAAGTCCGTCAAATCGTGCTCGAGTTCCATTGGCAGTAGGAAGATCATCATCCTCATCGAGCTATCATAATTTCTGGGTCATCATCGTCGAGGTATAATTTCTAGGCAATCATCGAGGGATCATATTTGCTAGGTCATCGTCATTTCTAGGTACCAAAATCGACGTATGATCGAGGTAACATTGTTATCAAGAATTATCACCACTGTTTGATGTTCATAATCACCGTAATTATCATAATCGATTTATCTGTCATCCTCATAACAATAATTGTCATCAATGTTTTTGCAATCATGACTTATATTTTCATCATCATGTATTCGTCATCAGCATCATCTACATACCTTTGGAATGATCAGTAGCAACAATATCAATATTTAATCATCATCATCATCACGTGTTACCATCATGAAGTCATTATCAATCACCGGGCGAGTCAAAGCATCACGTGCCATTCATCTCAATCCTCCCGTAGGATTAGAAGCTGCCCCCCCCTGTGGCCCCCCCCCGCCCCTCCCCCCTAATTAAACCAATCAAGAGCGCGGTGCGTCCATCACGCGGCTGGCGAGGCGACGAGGGCGACTCGGGTAACAGCGCGGGTCGAGCCACGTGGCGACCGGGGACCCACAGGGCCAGGCGAGGACACAAGCGCGCCCTCATCCAGCAGTGGATAGAACAAAGACGACGCTGCTGCTGCTGCTGCTAGTACTACTGCCGCCGATTATGATGATGCGCTTACTGCTGCTGATGATATTGGTATTGCTGCTGATGGTGATGACATTTACGATCGTGGTGCTGCTGATGTCCTTGCTGCTGCTGATGATGATGGTAATGCTGCTGATGAAGATGATGGTGCTAGTACTGATGATGCTAGTGATGATGTCCTTATTGTTGCTGCTGCTGTTGATGATCGACAGCAACTCTCATCCCTTGGTTTCTCGAATGGAGCTTGTGAGTGGGCAAGGGGACAGCTCCTGGTGCTGACTCATCCAGAACAAACCCCGTAAAACACTCCCACAGACCCCGTAAAACACTCCTCAATCAAGTCACCCCGCCTCCTGTAGATGCCTTCACACACCCCTAGAGACCCCCAAAACACCACCTTCAGACCTCTCAAACATCCCTTTAGACCCCTATTATATAGTCAGATCTCTAAAACCCTACAGTCCGCCAAAGAGAACCAATTAATCAAGTCAGCCCACCTCCTGTAGATTCCTTCACACACCCCTAGAGACCCCCAAAACACCACCTTCAGACCTCTCAAACATCCCTTTAGACCCCTATTATTGTCAGATCTGTAAAGCCCTGCAGTCCGCCAAAGAGAACCCATAAAAGCCTCCTCCAGACCCCAAAAACACCCCTCCTCTCCATACCCCCTTTTAACCTCCCGCGCCTCCCCTTCAGACTCCTCGCGCACACCCCTCTTAGTAAGACCCTCGCACGCCGACACACGGAGGTGCACTGCTCGCGACGAGGCCCGCGCAGACAAGGAGGCGTCTCGTGGCACGTGAGCGACACCGGTGAGTGAATAGAACAACACCAACCGCACTGCTTCATTTACCCACGCAGAGTGTAATCAATTAGCCAATTACCGAGACAAGCTAAATGACCCTGTTCTCAATGCATCAAAGGCCGGCATTATCATACCTGCCAGACAGACACTCCAATGTGTGAGTGTGTGTGTTATCTATGTGGGGAGCGGTATCGTAGTGGGTAGAGCACTGCACTACGAACCCAGAGTCCCGAATTAGATTCACCCTCACAGCCAACATTGGCGAGGAATATTTGTGAACTGGTCATGGGTCTCCCTCTAGGTCGACTCAGCCCCAAATGAGCACCTGGTGCGGTGTACAAGTAATTGGCACCGGGGAGACAGAGTAGGCCGGACCTCACGCACCGTGCTGGCATTCGTAGCTGGTCTCTAACAGCACTTGCCCCAACAGTCTTTGGAGGCTACGCGGGGGAAGCCTGTAATTGTTTTTGCTATATGTGTGTTCTCGTAAAGACTCTGGCAAATACTTCTTATGGACTCTGATGTTTCTGGGAAACATATTTGAGACGTTCCCCCTGTGCTGGGAAAGTCCCCACGTTGCGCTGTGAAAAACAGATTCCCGGCCAAACACTGAGCTCGCTCTATACCTAACCCTAACTCTCGCCCGAATCCTAACACTGGCCAAATTCCTAACACTAACCCTCGACCTCAATTTCTAACGCGAGCCCGAATTCTTTTCCTAACACTAACCATAATTCTAACCTCAAGGCTATCCATGAAGCGAACCCTAACCCCAGGTTAACAACATAACCGCAACTCTATTACCCTTAACCCCAACCTAAAACTTGCCCCTAACCCAACCTTCTCCCTACTTGTAACCCTAACCCCGAATCTATCCCGAAGCAACAACTCTTTCTCTGGCCCCATCTCTCACCACCAGTTTATCATTAACTCTTAACCCTAACTCCTAACCCCAACTTTTATCCGATCTATATCTGGCTCGTGTGGGGCATATTATGCCCTGACACGTGTTCAACATTAATGCCCTTTATTCACAAAGGAAAGCCTCACAGAGTCTCAAGACTCCATTTCAGGAGGGTGCTGCTACTTTGGGATATTTGGCCGATTCGATGCACGAGTGTGTCTAGTCTATAGGATGATCATCGTTAATAACAGCAGCGGCGTCAGTAGTTATATCAGCAGCATAATAATCAGCAGCAGGCAGTAGTGTCATCATCATCAGCTGAACGACGAATCGTGGGAGATAATCAGATTACAGAACACAAGCGTCTACATTTATGAACTGAAAAATTATTCAAAAAGCTAAATTCCAAATCGTTATTTTTGTTTAAATTCCGCAGCAATTCCGTTAATTTCCACCCAGGGGAGAAACTCCTCCAGCACTTTTTTTTCTGTTTGCCATTGTGACGAGAGAGCCGGGCGACGCTTGCAAACGAGACTCGATTCTGATCTCTCATTCTCACCTGGTTAAGCAAACGAACCTGGACACTTGGAACCACAGCACTTTCCGAACCGCGAGCCCACAATCAGCGACGCGTTCATGGACAGGTGAAGCAACTTCACGTTCGCTTTATAATTGGGTCAACCCCAACAGCCACTGGTCAAGAATAGTAACGGACTGGGAGCCAAGCGATGGAAGGCATCCGAGTGGATGCACACCGAGGAGATGGAATCAGCTCGTGCACTGGCCCTAGGAGGATCGTCACAATCACAGACGCGGGGGGGGGGATGGCGACGGCTTAAGGAAGCCTTCATTCACCCAGCAGTGGATTGATCGTGGTCAATTATGTCATGAGCAATCGTTAACCGGCAGGTTATAAAGAATTAATATTCTCACGATTCGATCTGTCAATCATCCAGCACTGCACCGCTCCCCAATTCTCCCCCCACCCTCCATCCACCCCCTCCCTGCACTCACGCGGATTTGTGAAAGTCGCCGAGTCAGCATTCAACCGGTTGTTAACAAGGGTTGTGGGTTCATAAATTCGAACCAATCATCATCTTACCTCGGTGAGGGCGTGGTCGATAAAACGAGAATCACAACCACTCATCTGTGGTGACGTCAACAGCCACGCTCGTCCGTTTGGGTCGGCCGCTCCCCGCCGTGGGAATGTGGAATTTCCACCGCCACTGATTCAGGACGTAATATAAAATACAGTCTCTGGTAGTGCGAACTGCTCCAATGCGATGTTTATGTAAGCTACACATTTTTGTAACCCCCCCCCCCCCCCAAATGTTACCCCAATTGCGCTATTGGCTTCATGCCCCTTGCACGCATCGGGGCTTCTTTGCGTGCTCCAGTTTCCTCCCACATTGGCTGAAAACATCTTCACATGTAGAGGACTGCAGAGCTGCCCAGGCAATTCTTGGTCACGCCGCCTCACCGCCTGGCTGCTGCCTCCCAGCTCGTCTGTGGGTTCCTCATCAGCGATTGTAAGAGATGCAATTTGTATGGACAACGCTAATATATGAAGCCAAATATTGTTATGACTATTATCACGAGACTAAGAATCCATTCGTAACTCTCACAGAGTGCAACACCGCATGTTAGAGAGAGGCCTGCGGAAGTGGATACCACAGAGCTACCTCCGATGTCCATTATTCAAATGCTCTCTCGTCCACTCACGGTCTAGGGCAGCACTTTCTCACTCGGCCTGCCATATAAGAGTAATGATTTTTGTATCACGGTCAAACCGATATTTGTAATTCTCAGCGCTGGAATGTAGCCAAATTAGCTTCATAGCCGAATTGAATGTTTTTGTTGGGCAGTCATTGGTCACATATAAAATTAAATATTGATACGTTTATGGGAATTAAATCTGGATTTTATGGCACCGAAGTATGGATCGTTCTACATCTTATCTGTGCTCTGCGAAAGGATCATAGCCCAAAACGTCAATGATTTGATAGATAATGAATCAGAATGTGCTAATGAATGGGGAAGTTTAACCGTTCTGTTTGGGAAGTTTGTTATCAAGTGTTGTAGGAACAAGAATAGTGACTGAAACAAGTGAATCGGTGAATCTTAATGAATGTAAGAATGAATAAGGAACGATTGGGTCAGAGTTAATCGAAAGCATCAACGAAATCAAATTAATTAATCGAAAGGATGAATGGATGGATCAGAAGGAATCACAATCATAAATTAGAAACAACCATGATGAATTAACTTATACATGAATCCGACTAAATGAATCGTAATGCATAAGCGAATCAATGAAGGAAGACGAGGACAGTGATCTAGAGGGGCCTGTAGGGAGCTGGAGAGAAAGTGAGCTGGAGGGATGTGCAGGGAGGGAAGGGACGTGGAGTGAGCTGGAGAGAGGGGGGGTCGTGGGGGATGTGCAGGGAGGGAAGGGACGTGGAGTGAGCTGGAGAGAGGGGGGGT
>JAAXLI020003184.1:0-11335 GCA_014621495.2 Entosphenus tridentatus | reverse complement strand
CCTCCAACAACAACGGAGGGCGGAGGAGCGACGCTCACAACAATGAGCGGAGCGCCGGGTTGTTGTTGTTCAGTCTATGTATGTATGTGTGAGTCCATTTGTACGTGTAACTCTATGTGTGTGTATCAATGGATTTACGTGTGTAACTACATGTATCTGCCTTTTTCGCCCGGGCAACGCCGGGTACTAACCGCTAGTACAGTATAAGTACGAATGCGTACAGGATCACAGACAACAGCGGGGCACGGCTCGATGCTAATCAGTTCATATTTCACGTATTTTGGGTGAATTATATGGATGACAATTTAAAAATCAGAAAGCCAAGTGGTAGATTGACAATGAGAAGTTCAAAGTTCTTCCACGTTATTTTTTTTGTACTCTGATAGTTTTACCATTGTACTCCTTCTACTGACAATGCAACTAATCGTGTATATGCTCAATATTTTTTTATCAACTAGATGAACATGCAAACCTCATCAAGGAATTTGATCCACCCCTGGATTCTGGTGAAATGATCGTCATAGATGGTAAGAAATATGTTTTATCATCTCTCTCGACTTCTGAAAAAACTATTACAATACCTGCAAAGGAAGAGTTATTTAACATGCTGCCATGGCCCAGAGGTCACATGGGGTCATGGGAATTGCAAATTTTAAGAATGAAATCTTGGAAGTGGCTGTATAAACACGTGATCTTTATTTCCTTTCAAAATTTCCGTGGCAGGAATGGTGGTGCAGGGTGAGATGATGCTGTCCCTATGCAAACTGTGAACCCCATATTTATATATATATATATATTATTATTTCTATCCAAATAGATCAAACATGTCAAAAACTTTAATTACCGTTGTTTTTCCCTTATACGGCTATTTGAAAACTACTGAAAACAATATTAAACACATTGGCTATGCGACAGCCGTGCACTATGATAATGGCATGGATACTGAACACCCGAGCGATGCACTAATAGATTTGGTTTTAACTTGTTTTTCACAGCCGTTTTAGATTTCAACGACGAGCTATACATCTTTATGGAGTTCGAGTCCGCGACAACTACACCTCTGATCAACGGATCCCAGCTCGAATTAGTGATTGATATGACCATCGATATGTCCATCAGATTGTGCCTGGACAGCCTGTGCCCGTTAAACGCCTCGTACACCCTGAAACCCACGACGGTGGCCCAACAGACGATCAAAATATACAAGACGTCCACCTTAATCATTTTCAAAATGTTTGGGCAGATTTTACAATTTCCCTCCCTTAATACCAGTCTCATTCATCGTTTAATGCTGGGCAGAGGATTACAAACAACCCGCATAAAGTTCCCTCCACAAGGTATCGTAGCCTCTTTGCACCATGCAGTATGAGCTTCGCGTATCTGACCACAGTGTAGTGTGTGTTTACAGTTGTAGCGGTCATTTGCTCTCAATGTTTAAAAACCCATGCATTTCACAAGCAAGTCACATGTGCTCCATGTCGCTTACAAATCTGCTCACCTCTAAAGCACGGACAAGCATTGTCCCGTGTTTCAAGCTGTTTGTGCTTTATATTTGTCACCTGTTTTTGCATGATTGTGTAAAATGTTATTCTAAATAGATCTCCCCATATCTAACCATTTCACAGACCTGCATGAATCTCAGTCCCCAGTGTGTCGGATATGCGATAGGGTGTTGTACTGTACATGTTTTTGCAAACGCGACACCGTATGAGTCATATTTTACGATACATGCATTATAATCTGGTTACAAAGGAAACCCCACTCTACATTTTAATATTTAGCCAAATTGATTTGTTTTCAAAGTTGAAATCTCTCTGTTCATCGTCGAGCTCCCATATGAATGACCTCAAGGTCCATTGCACCACCTCATTACCCTGCTGGTGAGTACCCAAGCAAGTAGCATCTTGGCATGATCCACCAACCTTGCCATTTTGATCCAACAAAGTAGTCAATGGCAGCACAAGGCATAGGTACATTGAGCATCATGCCTGGGGCCAAAGCAGTTTAAGCAACCTCAGATTCATTAAAAAATTCAAATCAACATAAAGGGTCATTTTATTTCCCTGCTCTGTGCCGCTCATCTCTCTTTTCAGTCCATCCCCGTGTTTTTATACATCTCCTCTATCATCTCGCTAGCTGACCAGTATCATCCCTGAAAAATGTGCATTATTTCCACGATGCACAGCAATTGGAACGCTTCTCTAGCTTGTTTCGCTCATTCACCTGCATACTCATATAATTATCCCCTTGAAAATTTCCAGTAATTTTACTTTTACAAACAAGTGAATTTGCCTTCCAAAATTATCAATATTTCAACAGGTTGTCGAATGAAGTGTAGGAAAATACGCGGATCATCGGAAATGTTCTTTAAAATGTCATCTTGATGCACTACTTCAGTCCGATATCAAAACCCATATCCACCTCAAACGATGCACATTGGGAGAGACTTCACATGTTTTATCTCCAAGCTTTATGCAATGACAACTCGAGGATAGTGTCTCATATATTCCTCACAGTCCCTGTTTGTTCCTTTTTAATTCGGCCATAAGTTAAACCTTTTCTTCTGTACCTCTTCAATCCACCTCCACATTTCTTTCTGGATAAGTTTTCTCTCGAGATTCGCCCACCATCGTTTTTGCACAGCTACTCGTGCAGTCAGCGATTTCCTCCCACAATTATTAAGCATCGTTCTACTAAACCTCTCTTAAAATTCTCCATTACTCTCCGTTTGAACTCTAGGCTAGCTATTATAATCTATTTTCTTGTTGTCCTGATTAGCGCCGTTGGCTACATAGAGTGTGAAGGAAGTTCAACTTACATTTACATGGCTCAGTTGGTCCAACCCTGCGATGTTCTATAACTGCCGCCACTACCCATGGTCTTGGGCTGTGGTCGTCCTTGTAAAATAACTACTTATCTCAATGGGAATTTTCCAGATGCGAAACATCTCATCTACTCCAACACATACAAGTCCATAACAAGAAATCTGTGCTTTACAGTGATGCATTATCGAGGAATAACTTTACAGGCCTCCAAGTTTCTCAGGCCACTTCAATTCGACAGGAAATAGTCGACCCGACTCCTATTACTGTCGCTCTTGTGTGTAAACTATGTGATCACCTTTTTGTGACAGCCAGGTCGTGTGCTTTTGCAGTCTGTATAATATCACCGTGCTCATGATGTCGAAACCATTCCTGCCGTGACATCACCTGTATACGCCCTGGTCCCTCTCCACATCACCAATCAGATCTGCCGCGGTAATAACATTCACATTCTTGGGGATTTTTTTTATCAACATGCCATCTCTCCAACTCACATACCTCTGCATTTTCTTCTGCACAACATCGGATCAGTGTGCACATGCGCAGACCACGTGTTGTGCAGCACTCTGGAGTGGAAGTTTCATTAAGGTTATTGTCACTGACCCAGTCTGCCTGCACCACACCCTCTGTCTGCCCTTTATGTCTCTGTCCAGTTCTAGAGTTTCATTTTATCGACATCTCAAAGTAAATCAGCTCACAGCCTTCGCCAATTTCCTTACCATTATTCACCCTTCCACCTCGATTCCTGAATGCAACTGAATGTTCTTCATATATAGTCTCGGTCCATTGACCCGATGTTCCAGGTTGCTATTCTGTTCTTCTGAATTTTCTGGAATTGCTTCTTTAGCTGCAGCGACACAATCTGAAGCGATACTCCCTTACCATCATACCATTGCTACCTAGGGTAGCTATTGCCTCGTGTCATCTCTAGCATACGCATAAGCATTGTTTATACTTTCTTACAGATGACTCTGCACAATTCCGTTTGGCTAGATTTTAATTGGGCAGTCGACTGCACCAGACACCACTTTTCCCCATTATTTCTGGCTTGGGACTGGCACTACTAACACCGAAGTTTTTCAACAGGCTGGCTGAGTAGTGAGTTGCTCAATTCAGTTCCCGAATGTGCTCCGAAGGTTGTGGGGCAAAACGTCAGCCATCATTTCGAACAATACGTGGCACAGCCTGACAACCCACCAGACATCAACAACTTGACACATGCCCTTTATCTTATTTACACTATGGACGGTTTTTCAAACAAAATTATTGTCTCTTGTGTCCCTTTGCATTACAGACTCCAGAAATTACCGAGAAGTGACCTGCATATGCTTGGTGACAAATCCGAAAACCTGCTTGGCAGTTACTGATAGTGAAGGAGGGGTTTTAACTGTATCTGATGATAACATTTCCAAATGGTCTTTTGTCTTTTTAAGTAATGGACTCATATCCATGGCAACGCGAAACAAATGCCTGACAATCTACAACTTTAAGGATTACGTATATTTTAAGACTTGTCCGACCGGCAATACATTTTTCTTTGAAGACAATCGTTTGGTGGTCATGCCAGAAGACTTGTGTTTCAACGCAGACGGGCCAATTCAATTCAAGAAATGCAGCCAACCAACTTTATTATTTCTCAACAAAGGTGTGTATCAATTAATGGTTGTAACCAAATGGTATAATATTTATCGGAAAAGCTAAGCAGGTTTGATCCTGGATACCACCCACATGGATGGACCACTGTGTACAACACTTGTTGAAGGCTGCTTCTGCGAAGCTATGCTGTCCAGCAAAATCCACTGTTTTACTATATTACGCTCTAATGTCTATGCTACCCATGTTAAATCCGCACTGATATCCATGTCTTCAATAACAACGTTGGTTATAGTTACTGCATTGGCGGATAGGAAGATGTGATCCAGTATATTTCCCGAGTGACATGCTGCTCCACTGACGTGCGGGGTTAAACTGCGACTATCGATAATCTCAGCGAGATCACTTTTAATATTACCACAAAACCGATCGTTCTGGGAGAGTTCAGATCCCCATAGATGATGTAGCATAAGCCAAGTGACCCACAGTCGAGGAGACCGGAAAACTTGGAAAATAATTCTGACAGCGGTAAAGACGGCGGTTGATATATGACCGTGATCATAAGCCCCCACATGCTCTTCATTATTTTAACAAGTAACAGCTCGAATAGCATGATAGTTAATGAGTCACTCAATACTTTTACGCAGATGTCTTCAGAGTGAACCAGTGTAATCCCACCATCATGCGGGCTGCCAGTGCCAGGCTTCACGCAACGGTGCTGAAATACAATATTGCATCTGTTAGATGCAGCCGTATGCATAATTACGTCGTCATATATGCAGATGTCGGTGACATTCAATCTCTCGAGTCCACAATCATTGACCAGATCGTGGTTCAGTGCTGTCTTATTGACTGTGGATTGTACGTTGACCAATCCAAAGTTATGGATTCCTGGTCTAGGGTTTGGATCGATAGCTGCCATCAGCAGTAGCGTGGCAATGAAGGTGCTCTTCTGTGATAGTGTTGATGTAGGACAGAAGAAGAACTGACCAGATCTGCAGCACAACCATGTGCGAGGCATTGCAACAAGTGACGAACACAATCGGGTAGAGGTCATCTTTCCACAGCAGATTGTAGCACTGTGGGTGCAGAACTAAAGTAGTTTGAACCGGAAAGTCGGCCAATCAGCACTCCCTTCTGTGCATTGGATGCTGGGCCGAGACTGTTCGTGAGTCTCACCGCAGTATTGGCGACGTTTGGATGAGATATAATTGGTTTTTCGATCCAAGCAAAGAAGAATTGCCGGTTTGGCCTCCCATCCTCCAGGGAAGAGGAGCGGCATTGCTTGACCAGACCACTCAGCTCAGTCAGTCGGAGTCCCACGAGAGCAGAGACCAGCTGCAAATAGCCGGCCAGCAGAAGTCACAGCATCGCCATCAAAATATGTTGTTGCTGCTACTGTTGCTGTTATTGCAGTTGCATCTTTTATTGCAGCGTTTGTTGTTGCTGATTAGGTTGGTGAAGTAGGGAATCATAGATGTTGGATCATAGTACAGTAAAAGAATGGATTTTGATACACTGCCTTCTGCCGATTTAGCCGCACAGCAGTCTATCGCAGCTTTTTACAAAAATGGACTGCCTCTGTTCTTGCCCAAACAGTTTTCAACATTTACATCAACGACTTACCTACTACAAAGTCACTCCGATTTGTCTAGGCGGACGAAATCTGCATCACAACCCAAGCCTGAGACTTTGGCAGCTTGGAGAACACTCTAAACAAGGACAAGGCCATGTTAACATACTACTGCAGGAGATGGAATCTCAAGCCAAGAACAAGAAAAACAGTTCGCAGTGTACATCATGGGACCTCTTTTGCCAGTACCAAAATATACTAATAGGGTTTTTCCCCTTTTTTCTGGCAACAAAACTGACACCTTTTGCAAGGAATCATGTTTACATTAACCACAATACTTGCAGTCAAATGCAAACAAAAAGCAATACTCTGGTAATTTATGCATTGTCTTTGAAACTGATTGGTCCACACCAGAGACAGTTTTCTTTGGAGCCTCGTCTCATATGGTGTTCGACCAGATGACGCCAAAAGGCGCAGTGTACTTCAATAGGGATTACTGTTGGTAGGGCTATTTTAATAAAAAAATAGACAAGAAGGACAAGTTTCGATTTAAAGCTTTCGTGACTGCAGGGATTGATCTTCTTGATTCTTTCGGTAAAGTCACGTAGAAGGGAAATAATAAAATAATACAAATAAAACAATAAAATAAAATTATCACGACGTTTCGGCCACAATACAAGCAGCAGTCCTCAGGTGAAGAAACAGCTGTCAGAAAGACAGCGCTCCAATGAACATTGCTGAACTTCTTCTTGGTTCTTTCGGTAAAGTCACGTAGAATGCAAATAATAAAATAATACAAATAAAACAAAAAAATTCCCACGACGTTTCGGCCACAACACAAGCAGCCGTCCTCAGGTGAAGAAACAGAGCTGTCGGAAAGATAGCGCTCCAATGAACATTGCTAAGCTTGACAGCGTATTTAAGCTGGGTCGGAGGAGGAGAGCGCCTTGACAAAGGAGTTTACATTTCAACAGAGGAATTTAGCATAGAAGTAGCTATGATAATATGAGAGATTAGCATGATGTTAAAGTGAGAAATTAGCATGTAACTGGGAGAGTAGCATGCTGCTAATGTGAGGAATTAGCATGTAACTGGTCACGGAAGTGGCTATGTTAAGTCAGAGTTTACATATCAACAAAGGAATTTAGTATATTGATGCTAAAGAACTGCAACTACCCAACTATCATACAACAAACCGATGTGAAATAACTAAATATAAACTACATCAATATAATCAATGTATCGATTTAAAGCTTTCGTGACTGCAGGGATTCATCTTCTTAGTTATTTCGGTAAAGTCACGTAGAAGGGAAATAATAAAAATAAAACATAATACAATAATTCTCACGACGTTTCTGCCACAACCCAAACAGCGTTGGAGGACGACTATATGACTACCATATAGTGAACCGATAAAAAACTAAAATATAAACTACATCAATATTCTCAATATACTCTCCAATAAGCTGAGCTACTAACAATAAGTCATTATATATTACACTTCTATGTCGCAAAAAATTAAATATGCCTCCAACTAATCTTTTTCTACATCACACGACTATACCCCGTATGATAAACTGCCAGACAAACCCCAACATTGAATTATACACTGCGTTACTATACACTACCTTAGACTATAAATTGTAATATTAGACTATGTATTATTCTACAAACCCTACTGTATACTACACTGCTGTATATTCACTATACAATTCCGATACTGCATATTACCTTATACATTGTATTAAACATTATACTTATAATATAGGTTATTGGGTCAGATCGCGTTATTTATAAATGTGTCGTAACCCTCCCCACCACCCGACACGGCCAAACAGTAAAAAATGTGTCACGTTTTCAAAGGACAAATTAATTGACTTCTTTAGCCCACCGGTGTGCTGAAGAGAGAATCAACAGCATTTTTAAAATTTGAGTACGACGTTTCGCTGATAATTACAATCAGCTTCATCGGCAAAGAATGGTGAAGCTCTTCTGTTGCTTCCAGTCTTAAATAGAGCAGCATCAGGGTGACGTCATCACTTAATTCAATTTAATCTGGTGCAGTGATTAGAGGCAAGTAGGGGGAGGGTATTGTAATTATATAGATTGGTAATCATTCAATTGTTATTCATTGGTATTTGTTTCCCTTATAAGGAATTGTAATTGTATTTATTTGATAATATGCTTCCAGGCCGCACTCAGCCTGTAGCTGTCAGAGCGATTTAAATTATTTCAGTTTCTCTCAATTTCAATGGATTTTCTAAGTAGTCTTGGCCGGTAATAATTCGTTTTACACAACACTTCAACGTTATCAAAATCAATTGAGTGTCCTTGTTGACAAGCATGCTCTGCCACTGCCGACAGTTGTGTTTGAGATAATTTAATGTTTCTTTGGTGTTCTTTTAGTCTTACACTGATGTTGCGGCGTCACGTCTGTCCAATATAGCATCTGCCACATAAACAATTAATCCGATATACACCTTCTGTTGATAATTTAGGCAATTTGTCTTTAGTGCCAGATACCAGTTTTTTTTTATTTTGTGCACTGTACCAAATCTTACTTTAATTTTAGATTTGAAGCTTTCGTGACTGCAAGGATTCATATTCTTAGGTTTTTTCGGTAAAGTCAAATTGACTTTACCGAAAAAACCCAAGAATATCCTAGTTTAATGTTTTGCTTTTGCTGTTTGGCCGTGTCGGGTGGTGGAGGGTGACGACACATTTATAAATAAGGCGATCTGACCCAAAAACCTATATTATGAATAATATTGGTCGCGAAAGCCTACGTGTTAAATTAAACATTACACTGTTATACTATTTATCATTATACAATCTGCTATAAACCATACCATTGGCAGTCGCGTGAAAGGTACTAAGGTGAAGAACACAGCTGTCGGAAAGACAGTGCTCCAATGAACACTGCTATGCTTCGTAGCGTATTTTAAGCTGGGTGGGAGGAGAAAAGCGCCTTGACAAAGGAGTTTACATATCAACAGAGGAATTTAGCATAGAAGTAGCTATGAATATGTGAGAGATTAGCATGATGTTAAAGTGAGGAATTAGCATGTAACTGGTCACGGAAGGGGTTATGTTAAGTCAGAATTTACATATCAACAGAGGCATTTAGTATATTGACGTTAAAGAACTGCAACTACCCAACTATCATACAATAAACCGATGTGAAATTACTAAATATAAACTAGATCAATATAATAAATGTACTCAATATATTCTCCAATAAGCTGAGCTATTAACATTAAGTAACTGGGTATACACCCCACTATAAAATGACTACCATATAGTGAACCGATAAAAACTTAATTGTAAATTACATCAATATCAATATACTCAATATACTCTCCAATAACAGGAGCTACTAACAATAAGTCATACATTACACTTCTATGTCGCAAAAAATATTATAATATGCCTCCAACTAATATTTTTTCTTACATAACACGACTATATCCCGTATTATAAACTGCCATAGACAACCCCAACATTGAATTATACACTGTGTTACTATACACTACCCTATACCTTAGACTATACATTGTCATATTACACTATGTATGATTCTACCAACCCTACTGTATACCACACTGCTGTATATTTACTATACAATCATGAAACTATATATAACCTTATACATTCTATTAAACATTACACTATTATACTATTTATTATTATTATTATTATACAATCTACTATACGCCATACCATTGACTGTCGCATAAAGGTACTAAGAGGCAATGCCAGCGAATGGACTGCAGTCTAAAAGTCACCATAAAACACAATCAATCAAGACCCGAAATGGTCTATCACGTCCTTCCAATGATTGCTGAGCCAGAATCCATCTTCTTGGTTGAAATTGTCTCTATGTTTGTATATGTGGATGGCCTCACGAATGAATCTCTCATGGTAGCCGGATGGCTTGCAGAGAACCTCCGTCTTGGAGAAGTCAATGTCATGTGAGCCCACTAAATTATAACAATGGTCTTCAACATATAGCAGGTATGCTATATGTTCACGAATGCAGTCCGAGACATGTCGTTTGGTTTCTCCAATGTAACTGCTACCACAGAGGCAACTTAGTTTGTAGATGCCCGGGTACTGTATGTCTGGTACCACATCTTTTACAGATGGGACCAGATCACAGATTTCATGTACTGTGTTGAATCGGACCTGGATCTTGTGTTAATTCAAGATTTTGGAGATCTTTTTTGCGACCCCTGCAATGTAGGGTAAGGTGATGGTTTTGAATGGCTCCTCAAGAGGATCCTTCTTCATGGTTGAAGTGATGGCTTTGCGGATTGTGTAGTCGGAGTAACCATTAGCCTTGAGAGCTTGGTGTACGTGCTTGAGTTCACTGGCAATGTGTTTCTGATCGGAGATGCATTGGGCTCTATGGTGTAGAGTCTTGATGAGAGAATTCTTCTGGGATAGATGGTGTTGGGCATCCGGTTTTAAGTAAGCATTCGTATGGGTAGCTTTGATGTAGACAGAGTTCCCTATTGAACCATCAGGTCTCCTTTTAATTAGGACATTCAAAAAGGGTAGCTTGCTATTCTTTTTCGACTTCCATAGCAAAATCTGATGGCTGGGTGTATAGAATTGATGTGGTTGAAGAATTGGTCTAGAGCCGGCTGGCCATATGGCCAGATGACAAAAGTGTCATCCACGTACCTCTTCCATAAGGTGGGCGTAGAGTGGCAGTCTGAATGGCGTCAGTCTCAAATTTCTCCGTGAAAACGTTGGCTACAACCAGAGATAGGGGGAGCCCATGGGGGGCCCTCTGTTTATAGAAAGTTCAATTCCAGGTGAAGTATGTGTTGGTTAAGCAGTGTCTCACCAGGGAGGGTACATCAGTATGCAGTCTTTGATGAACCAAGTCTTCAATAATTGCGATAGTGTCAGGTACAGGAACTTTGGTGAATAAGGAAACCACATCAAAACTGACAAGCAGGTCGTCTGGGGACAGGGAAATAACCTTGATTGTCGATACCAAGTGAGTAGAGTTTAGTACCTCAGAGGTGGTTTTTCCAGTGAAAGGTCGCAGAATTTCCGACAAAAAACGAGCTAGTTTGTAGGTGGGAAAGTTGATAGTAGAGACGATGGGACGAAGGGGTGTATCTTTTTTTATGTATCTTTTTGTAAGCCATATAATCTTGGTGGCCTGGCCGCAGAGGGTTTCAACGAGAACTGTTTGGTTTGAGCAATTAATGCGGTTGAATCAGAAATTATTTTGTTGGCTTTAATGACGAGGCTGTTGGTGGGGTCTCTTTTTATTTTTGTATAGTTGCCATCGTTGAGTAGTTCTTGAATTTTGTTGTTATATTCTATTTTG
>JAAXLI020003180.1:0-11339 GCA_014621495.2 Entosphenus tridentatus | reverse complement strand
TGTAACAACACTGCGCTACGCACACCCGGGCGGACCTGCGTTCGATTCCTACCACTCATCATCGGTGGCGCAAATATTGTTCGGAGTGACACTTGTGACCAGCGTGGTGAAGTATGGTCAAACACCCCGCGTGGGTAGCCCTTCATCCAGCAGTGGATTGACAGGTCTGCACATTGCTACATTCATCGAGTCGACCGCGGTATCAGACGTTGAAAGAGTCGCAGAAACGCGAGAGATCCACAGCAGTTTCAGGAGGGGGCTCCCCGCCTCCATCTAGCAGTGGATTTGACGACGATGATATCCAAGGCGGCTGTCAATGTAGACGTACATGTACCCGCCACGATAATGTGGAATGTCCATCGCTGGCCGACGACTGCTGACGGAGGCTTTAATTGACTCCCCCCCCCCTTCTCCGGGGGTTTACGAGGCAGAGACTGTAGACGGATATTTTTTTTTGACGATTTACCAACAACGTTGACTACCTGCGATAGTGATGGTGTTGTACTTTACTCCCGTGACGTGTAAAGCTGCCTCACCACGCGCTTAACGTTGATTTAACATGCTAATTCTCTCTAATGGGGCCGGCACGGGTTAGCGTAAGCTCCTGTATGATAATCCACTGCTGGATGAAGGCCTGCCCTGCCCCGCCACACGCTGTATTTGGCCAAAGGGCAAGTTGTGTTTGGCCATACTTCACCGCACTGGGCAATGCGGGTTTGTAAACGGATTTGAAAAGGCAAGGAGATATGGTCACCCACCAACCCACTCACTCATCGTGTTGGCTGTGGCCGGGGATCGAACTCAGGTCGCGTGGATAGATGTACGTTGCAATCGATCGCTGTAATTAGAAGGCTCTGATTCGTCGTTTGCTTTGGTTTAGTTTGACAAGGTTATGTACACACTTAGTTACAGATTCACCGACAGCATACAAAGATCCCCCGTGTAGCCTCTAACAGACTGTCGGGGCAAGTGCTGTTAGCGAGCGCCTATGAAGGACGCCACGGCACACGAAGGGGTGGGTGCGTGGCCAGCACCATGCCCGGCCGCCTTTGCCTCCCAAGTGGCGATGTTTACTACACACCGCACCAGGTACTCATTTGAGGCCGAGTCGACCTAGGGGAGGCCCGGGACCGGTTTGGATCATCGTCACCGGTGTTGGTGACCGTGAGCGGGAATCTAACTCGGGTCATAACCGGGTTTGTAGCGCAGCGCGCTAACCACTACGCTACTACTCCCCATATCTGAAAGCATAACACACATATTGGTCGTCGGTCCAGTGTGGGCAAACGCAGATACGCAGTGTTGTCAGAAAGCACCTATAAAAAAAATATATATATTTTAATTTAACCAGGTGTAAGGTCCACTGAGCTACAAAGCTATTTATTCTGAAGCGACCTGGCCTTCACAAATGATAGCTCAACCAAGTGGCTGATCATCATAATCATCACGTGGAAATGTATAGCAGCCATATACTCTAAGCGCATGATGTTGATTGTCAATGTGGAGGGGCAAAACCGGAGGACCCGGAGAAGAATCCACGAGACCACGGGGAGAGAGAGAGATGCAAATTCCCGATATACAGCAGGCATCAGGGTCGCGATCGAACCCACGACCTCTTGCATGCCAGGCGAGGTAGTTAACATCTCACCACCGTGGCACCTATTTAAGTGAGGCACGAGCCATAAGTCTGTGTTAGGGGGGGCGGGTGGGCAGTGCTCTTGCCAATAACATCTGATAATCCAGCAAGTCTGATACATCAGCTGACGTATGTATGTTGAACTTTTATCGCACCGTACGTATCCAACCGTGCTCACCGGAGGTGCGCTGGCAAGGACAACAACTAAACACAAAACAGCGGTTGTAAATAACTTAGTTTTCAATATAGTTATGAGACCCAGAAGGTTGAAACCGGTCCGGCGTTTTCTCTCTTAGACAACACGTGCCATTGAATATATTGGTCTGGAAAGCCCATCGGCATGATGGAATTAGAATATACTTGTGCAGGCACAGCATGACGTTCTGGTAATATTTGCATGCATCAATGATGCTCCGTGTCAACACAACAAGACAGAGATCTTCCTTCCTGTGATATTTCCGTGGGCTGTTCTTTAACACAACTGCGGTGATTGTGTGCGTGTGTTTGTATAAGAGGTGGTGTGATGCAGCAAGAGGTGTCACAGCGTGGGGGGGTGGCGGTGGCGCTGCGGTTCGCACAGCTGCGCTACCAACCCCGCGACCCGAGTTCGATTCCCGCTCACGGCCAACGCCAGTGACGATTGTCTGAACAGATCCTGGGCCTCCCCAAGGTCGACTTAACTTCAAATGAGTACCTGGGGCGGTGTGTAAACATCGCCACTGGGGAGACAAAGGCGGCCGGGCGTGGTGCTGGGCACCCTTGTGTGCCATGCCAAAATTCAGAGGTTCTCGCTAACAGTCCTGTTACAGGCTACACGGGTGATCTTTGTATTTGACGCAGCTAGCAACACAAATACGTGTCCCTTCAAACCCAGTGCCTCTGTGCTGCACACGCCTTTGACCAACTCGCTCTGGACGCGCCCCCCGATCTCGGCACATCTCTGAAGCTAAGCAGGGTCGTGCCCCGGATAGCCCTCGGATGGGCGGCCACACACAACAGGTGGTTATGTTATAGGACAGCTACGGGGAGGGCTACGTTGTGGGCAGCGGTGTGCAGAGGCGTAAAATCCATCGTGCTTCTATGCTCCCTGCTTTCGCCAACCCCTGTAACCGTGCAGCACGGTGAAGTATGATCAAGGAAAAAAGCCTCTTATTCGCAAGGTGTAGGGGATGCCATTTCCCAGCAGTGGATTGACAAAGGGCTGTGTACGACTATATTTCTACAACAACAACCAATTCATAGTCTTGAGTCGACCCCAGAAACCCCTGAAAGCAGATCGGCACCAGTTACTCAGAAGAACAAAAAATGATTTAGGGAATTCCGTGGCAGCGTTGCATATTCTTCATTGGCGTAGACTGTCGCGTGTTCAGACTGGTGGTGTAACTTTCAACGGTTCCTGCGGGGCTGTAGTGACCGGGACCCCCAGGCATCGAGCTACTGAGAGAGAGCGGGTGAGGCGAGACATTGGACAGAGGGGGGTCGGGGGGTGGTCCCCAATTCGTTCTTTGAAACCAGGTGCCTCTTGTCAACCATTGGCACTAACGCGTAAAGCGAAAAACGCCTTGAGCGAAAACCATAAATAATGTGTCGTCACGATCAAGTTTTGCGAGATACGACGCATTACCACTACGCTCACCGCGCAGTGCGACGGCGGGACAAGATAACCGAAGGTACGGCGCCACCGCCGCCGCGTTACCGCGTATCACTCCTCGTTACCAGAGGTCACAACCGGGTACCCAATACCCGTACCCTACCCGATACCCGGCTACCCGTACCCAGCCGGGTACGGGTACGGGTACCCGTTTGCGACCCTGGTGCGGCCGGGTACGGGTAGGCCGTGAGTCACTGGTGAGTAACTGTTTGTCACTCATTTCCCAACGTCTTGTCTCTTCTCACAATTCAAGTTCCTAGAATCAACCCACCCGCGCCTGCAAAATGGCTTCATCCCAGAGGTCGCAATCAGGTACCCGATACTCGTACCCGGCCGGGTACGAGGGTAGGGTACGGGTACGGCCGGGTACGGGTACCCGTTTGCGACCCTGGTGCGGCCGGGTACGGGTAAGGAATCAAAACTCGTTTGCGACCTCTGCCGTACCGCTCAGCCGTGCAGCTCGAGAAAGTAGTTAGTCATCGACTGATCGGAAACCGCTTGATAATGGTGGTGCGCGTTCCCCGTTGTGACGGTGGAGCGTATCCCGCATTGCACGAAAAGTGTACCCCTTATGGAAGAACGCCGTTACAGCAAAAGCGCGTTGTGTGAATGCGCGGTAAGCGAGGTCTTACCGTACATTTATAAGTAATATTTAAAAATACTTTTTTTTAAACACGCTTTTATAAAATGTACTAGTAATGGAAGAACTCCACGACTCCAAGAAGTGGCCCTGAAGCTTGCCATAACGTCAGGGATCATGGTCAATTACAGCCAACGTCAGTTTACCGTGGACAATTAGACCCAAGCCGAAACATAACATTAAAAATAATGTTTAAAAATATATATATTTTTTATGATAGAATATAGTATTGTCATCAGTATGACATAAGTATACCAAGTTTGCAATCGATGCCACATTTGGAAGTGGGTTAAAATTGAGTTACAAGATTTGAGGATACAACAACAACAGACAGAGTGAGTTAAATGAAAGCGTGTAGAAAGAAAACTTACCATATCCATCAGCAATATTTCTTTATCACGGAAAAATTATAAATGTAATAATCAACACGGCGGTTCTCAAAGCTGTGGGGTTTTTCAGTGTGTAGGTGGAGGGTGGGGGGTCCATAGACTTCGGCGTGGGTACCGTGCAGGAGAAATTTCCAATGGGTCTCGGGGGGAACGTCAGCGCCACGTTGCAGCGACAAAACGCACGAGCACACGGCCTGAAACAAATGCCTTGCTAACGCAAAACACCCCAATACAAAACGTGAAAGGAATGCTTTACTAACAAAAGAAACTAATACACAGCATTAAGCACAATCCCCTTACTAACGCAAGACGCGCTAACGCACAACGTGAAAAACATTCCTTCCTAACACACCAATACACAACGTGAAATGAATGCCTTGCTAACAAAAGACAATACACAGCATGAAGCAATCATCTTACTAACTAACGCCAGACACGCGAACGCACAACGTGAAACGCGTTGCTTTTGCTCACTCAAATCGGAGTAGCGCACGGCGTGAAACACATCCCTCGACAATCACAGCAGTGGTGGACACGTGATCTCTTGTGTATATTGCGGCCTTCCTAACTCTAGTTGTGTTTTTCGGGCAGCTGGTGGTGTTGAACGTGGGCGACGAACCCCCGAGGCAACGTTTGAGGCAGTGGCTGCTTTTCAGCCCCGAGCATCGCAAGCACAGGGCCTCCTTGTGTGTATGTCGCGTATGGTCAACTTCTTTCACACCGTTCGTAGCCAGCTGTGCTTAGTCGGAGGCGCGGGGGAAGGACAACAAACTAAGCGCAAAAAGCAGTTCTAAAGAATTGGGTCTCTGTGTGAGTCTGTGGGTGTCTCCGTGAGTCTATGGATCTCTGTGTAAGTCTGTACCGTATTCAGACGCTGTCTTTCCGACAGACCTGTTCTTCACCTGAGGACGGCTGCTTGCGTTGTGGCCGAAACGTCGTGAGAATTATTTTATTACGTTTTATTTTTATTATTTTCCTTCTACGTGACTTTATCGAAAGAACCAAGAAGGTCTGTACCGTATGTTGAACTTCTTTCACACCGTACGTAGCCAACTACTTAATCGGAGGTGATGGGGAAGGACAGCAAACTAAACACAAAAAGCAGTTCTAAAACAATGGGTCTCTGTGTGAGTCTGGGCTTCTGCGTGGGTCGATGGGTCGCTATGCGAGTCTATGGATCTCTGTGTGAGTGTACCGTATGTGGAACTTCTTTCGCACCGTACGTAGACAAACATGCCTAATCAGAGGCACGGAGGGACAACAAACTAAACACAAACAGCATTTTTCGACAGATGAATTTTCAATTCTAGATTATTTGAAAGTGCATAGCTCCAGTGGCTTCCGAATAAAGGAGTTTGCGAGGCCTTTTCCTGGATCATCGCTAGACAGATACGATGTTTTAGTTCAATTAATTTCAGCAGCAAGGGCCCAAATGAGCTTCTAGGATCTATTGTTACACGGGCAGTCCTGCGGCGACGCGCAGATGTTTACTACGCGGCACGGATCTTGGATCCTATGAAGAAGAGTTCGATGGTTTTTCCTCCCCCCCCTCACCCCCCCCTATTCCCGCTCGGCTCAAATGTGAGCGTCGGTAACATCGCCCCCCCCGGCCCCCCCCCCTTTGCTGGCACTGAGCCAGCGGGTGGAAGTTCCACATTCCTGTGGCAGGAGCAGCAGGACAACGTGACATTTATCGGAGTTTTAAACACATTTGCACAAAGGCTGTTATTAGATCGTCGTCGTTGTCGTCGGCAGCAGCAGCAGCAGCCATGGTTCATTCACTGCTGGATGAATGCCTCTGCAAGCTGTGCGCCATCCCGTCAATCACGATTGGGCGTGTGCACACGTACAGTATGTTGAACCCAGCCGTGCCAAATCGGAGGTGCGTACAGTGCATGCGCGTTCAACTGTACCCGTTGAGGGAGGACCTATTGAGCAAATATGTATTTTTTTATCAAGAAGGTCTTGTGGGGGTGGGGGAGTGTGGGGTACGTAAAGGTTACTGCTGTGATTGGTGGGGAGGGGGGTGGCTTGTGACGGAGTGACTGGATTTTTTGTAAAGTTTTGGCCTCGGAGGGTGGATGACAAAAAAAATTCTCCCGCGTGTAGCTGCACACACAGTTCGGCATTTCGGCAGAGCGGTGCGTACGCCGTTTCGTGAAAATAAAACCACGGTGGCTAGGAGATGTTAACTACCTCGCCTGGTATACAGGAGGTCGTTGGTTAGATCCCAACTCCTGACGATGTCTGCTGCTGTATATTGGCAGATTGCGTGCCTCTCTCATCATCATCACGGTGGCTAGGAGATGTTAACTACCTCGCCTGATATACAGGAGGTCGTGAGTTCGATCCCGACCCTGATGCCTTGCTGTGTATTTGGAGTTTGCGTGTCTCTCTCTCTCGTCGTCATCACGGTGGCTAGGAGATGTTAACTACCTCGCCTGGTATACAGGAGGTCGTTGGTTAGATCCAACCCCGAACGATGCCTGCTGCTGTATATTGGCAGATTGCGTGCCTCTTTCATCATCATCACGGTGCCTTGGAGATGTTAACTACCTCGCCTGCTTTACAGGAGGTCGTGGATTCGATCTCGACCCCTGATGACGCCTGCTGTATATTTGAAGTTTGCATGTGTCTCTCTCTCCCTCTCATCATCATCACGGTGGCTTGGAGATGTTAACTACCTCGCCTGGTGTACAGGACGTAGTCGGTTTGATCCTGACCCTGACGACGTATGTGGCTGCTGCAATACATTTCCACGTGATGATAAGCACACTTTCTTTCGGGCTATCATTCGCGATGGGCGGTGCGCTTCTGAACAGGAGCTCTGTAGCTCAGTGGGCCTTACCGGGTATACCTGTACCATGTGTTTAACTTCTTCTTCTGCGGTGAGTGTACGAAGTCTTCAAAAAAAAACAACGGGCGCTGTTACTACTACTTCTGCACCTCTCCCAAGTAAAATTAATGCCGAGCCAGACTCCGTGTTGCCGAGAACTGGCAAACTTACGGACGTCTCCGAAACGTGCTAGGTTTAAGCGAGCTCATTTAAGACGGCTGCCACAACGCTCGCGAAATAGCTGCCACAGCGCTCGTGCCACTCTTCCGAACAGACGTCACTCGACGTGTGGCGGCGTGGCGGAGGGCTTCAGAGTCGGCCGTAGTTTTTCAACGCGATTGGCACCACGCGCTCGCCAGAGCTGCTCTACTCTGCTCTCTCTCTCTCTTTCTTCAACGCTCTGATCGGTTGGCTACCTTTTATTGGCGGCCTCCTGTTCCCCGCTTTTAAAAGGGAGCGCCGGCGATCAAAGCAAAAGTCCAGGGTACGGCACCGGCGTGCGAGATTTTTTTGTCAACCGTGCCGGCGTGAAAGAAGCGCACTCGCAAAGACAAAGGTGTCGCCCCCATGTCTCGCACGTGTAGGCTCCGGGGGGGGGGGGGGGGGGGTGGTCAAGGGCTGTTCACACATGCACGCACATTATGTCGTGTACACGTACGTGCGCACACGCATATAACACGTACCTATAGAGGCCCTCACAAACCGACAGAATGACAAAGTGGAGGAGGCCCCAGGACAGGTTCAGATGGTTTCCCAATTAGCGCGGTTGGCTACATACGATGCGAAAGAAGTTCGACGTGCATACATATGCACAACATAAACACAGTAGAACCCCTCTTAACCATCACGCCTCTTAACGACGGGCCTCCATAGAGCCCAATGTATAGTAGTGTATAGTGTAGAGTATAGTGTAGTGTATAGTAGTGTCGTGTATAGTGTAGTGTATAGTAGTGTAGTGCCTCCATAGAGACCAATGTGCTTGCTTATCGACCATTCTCCTGTTAATGGCGGGCTGTTGTAGGTACAGTAAATATTGATTAATGCATTGATTAACCACGTTTCTTTTAATATTCTGTTTTATAATGTTGTCTATCTTTATGTATTGATATTCATTGTTTACATATAATGAATTATGTTTATTGGCTGAAAAAGGGTAATCTTCGTTGCTATTGAAACGAATTAAGCCTTTAACGCGTATTTCTTATACTCACTTAACGACCGAATCACTTTACGACCGGTGTTGTGGAACCAATTACCGTCGTTAAGAGGGGGAGGTGGGGGGTTGACCGGAGACACGGAGCTGGCACTGCTAAGCACCTGGATTGAGTCCCTCCCCTAGGATCGGTGTGTCTCTTGCCATCTCGGACAAAGTCAGAGTGCCCTCCAGCTGCGATGCACATCGAAGCTGTCGCTGTCGATCACCCATTTCCAGCCCTGAGCCGGCGATGCAGATTCCACGTTCCTATGGCGGGAGCTGCGAGTCTATCCGTCGGGCAACCTTCCGTTTGATTGATCGACTGACGTTATTCGTGGACTCCGGGTTTAAGAATCCTGTAGGCTTGTGTGAGTTTTATTTGCAAGCGTGACAACCTCGCCAGATGACCTCGGTTTAAAATAGAAAAGAAAGTTACGGAAAAGAAATCATAACATTGCCGAGACTGTTGACTCCATCGTGTTGACCCTCTCACCCCCCCCAGATGGTTGGCTTAGCGATCGAGCGAGCAAGTGGCTCATGCTTTGGAAGGGTTTGAGTTCAAATCCTGGTTGGGGCTTGGCTCGGCTTATCGTCTGTCGGCGGGTCAATGTGACGAGTCCTCGTCATGACGTTTGTTTTTTGGTTTAACACGTAGGATTTCGCGACCAATATTGTCCAAAATCTAGGGGTTTTTTGGGTTAGATCAAGGCAGCCAGAGTTGTGGTGAAATCCTCCTAAGTTGTAATTACCGGCGAAACGTCACGGTACTGGAATTGTAAATTGTGTGGGTTTACTCTCCAACATGCCGGTGGGGCCGTACTAGTTTTGGCGATATGACTATCGCAAATTGTAGCAGCAGCCAAATGGGGAGGGAAAAACCAGAGGACACGGAGAAATATCCACGCGACCACGGGGAGAGAGAGAGAGAGACACGCAGGCTCCAAGTCTACAGCAGGCGTCAGGGTTGTGATCGAACCCACGACCTCCTGTACACCAGGCATGGTAGTTAACAAAGTTAGTGGTGGGAAGGGTGGGTCAGGGCAGCTTTGAGCCACCCAGCAACAACAGACCGGATGCAAATTTGTGATTTGAGGTTTGTGTAATCACAAAACGGAAGTGCGGCCGTTTCCAGTATGAGAATTTAAATCTGCGCCGGGGCCGTTCGAGTCCGGTAGAGTGACTCAATAGTCTTTGCCCGGTCACCAGTGACTCGCATAGAGACCCACGGACTCACATAGCGACCCACGGACTCACATAGAGACCCACAGACTCGCATAGAGACTCACGGACTCGCATAGAGACCCACGGACTCACATAGAGACCCACGGACTCGCATTGAGACCCACGGACTCGCATTGAGACCCACGGACTCGCATTGAGACCCACGGACTCGCATTGAGACCCACGGACTCGCATTGAGACCCACGGACTCGCATAGAGACGCACGGACTCGCATAGAGACCCACTGACTCGCATAGAGACTCACGGACTCGCATAGAGACTCACGGACTCGCATAGAGACTCACGGACTCGCATAGAGACTCACGGACTCGCATAGAGACGCACGGACTCGCATAGAGACCCGAGTTGTGATTCAATAAAAAAAACCCATTGGTTTGATTGACAGGCGACAAACAGCCTCTACAGCACGACACGTGGCCAGGGTGCAAGAGCCGCCCTCGCTGTGGTTCCGAGATTGGAATTCAGAAGCGGTTCCGCGACGTCTTCTTCCTTTCCCCACTTTTTTTTTTCCCCCGACACGTGGCAACAAGGTTGCCATTCCGACGTCCCCCCCCCACCACCACGCCACCCCCCCTCCGTCTCGTCGCGCAGTTGCCGGAGCGTGCGCGGTGAGGCAATTTGCGCGTGCGTGGTGCTGGCCACCCACCCCCTCGTGTGCCGTGCCGGCCGTCATAGGCGCTGTATCTCGCCAACAGCACTTGCCCCAACAGTCCTGTTAAGAGGCTACACGGGGGATCTTTGTCTTTGTCTCCTTCAAAGGTGCTGCTGCTTCTCGCTAACAGCACTTGCCCCAACAGTCCTGTTAAGAGGCTACACGGGGGATCTTTGTCTTTGTCTCCTTCATAGGCGCTGCTGCTACTCGCTAACAGCACTTGCCCCAACAGTCTGTTAGAGGCTACACGGGGGATCTTTGTCTTTGTCTCCTTCATAGGTGCTGCTACTCACTAACAGCACTTGCCCCAACAGTCTGTTAGAGGCTACATGGGGGATCTTTGTCTTTGTCTCCTTCATAGGTGCTGCTGCTCACTAACAGCACTTGCCCCAACAGTCCTGTTAAGAGGCTACACGGGGGATCTGTATCTTTGTCACCTTCAAAGGTGCTGCTTCTCGCTAACAGCACTTGCCCCAACAGTCTGTAACAGCTATACAGGGCAGCTTTGTCGTTTTTGGTTGGTATTGTGGGGAGCGGTGGCGCAGCGGTTAGTGTCGCCTCGCTACGAACCCAGCATGTACCCGAGTTTGATTCCCGCTCACGGCCAACAAAACAGTGGCCAGTGTCTGAACCGCTCCTGTGCCTCCCCTAGGTCGACTCGGCCTCAAATGAGTACCTGCTGCACTTGCACCAACAGTCTGTTAAGGCTATGCGTGGGTGTTGGGGGGGTGTCTCTGTCGTTGATTTGTGTGCGAGGTTAAGTGTGATTGTCCATGCGCGTGTTTGCGCACGCCAGCCGTTCTTGCTGCTGTCTGCTGAGCGTGCATCTGTGACGAGTTCAACGCGGGTTCCCCAGGAATTTCCTTCCCCCATTGTCTAAACCACCACACACTGAACCCCTGACCCCTCCGTGTTGCATCACAGACACACAGATGTTGTTCGCGAGTGTCATTTCAAGGCCGGGACACGGCACGCAACAAGCGGGCGATGTGGCCAGCGTCACTCCCGACTGCCTTTGTCTCCCCAGTGTGTGTGCGCATCAAACCCAGGGGTACTCATTCAAGGCTGAGTCGACCTAGGGGAGGCCCAGGATCGGTT